>APFE030332507.1:1704-21748 GCA_000404065.3 Pinus taeda
ATACTAATTTTTAATAATTTACTTAAGTTTACCCAACATATATATATATATAACGTACTTGACAACATCTCCCTCATGTACTAGGCTTTACAGTGCCTCTTGGCGCAAAATATATATATAATTTTTTATTGTTTAAATTATTTTTTTGATCACATAAATTTATTCACTGCTTGATTTTGATAATTCTTTGCTAGATTTTAGATAAAATTGATTGAAAAACACTTGAAATGACTACATTATTCACATTAAAATGTTTTTATGGTTTTCAATATATTTTTAAATATACATCCATATTACTCAACCCTTCACATTGAAATTTTATGAAGTTGGTGTTGAAATAAATTAGTTAATATGATATTCAAAGAAGTTGTCTTTAGTGCCACCTTTTAGAGTTTAATGTGCTAGAATCTTGCCCAAATTTTTGAGGTGAAATCTTGATTTGTGTTATTTAAACAAGTTTTTTTAACTGTATATATGGAATTAACACCCTCAAAAACCTTAGGGCACTTCGATTGTGTAGGGGTTACCCATCAAGCTTGTGATTTCAATAAATTCCTGTTGGATTTGGGCACTTCAATTGTGCAGGGGTTACCCATCAAGCTTGTGATTCAAATAAATTCCTCCTGGATTCTAGAGAAATTAGACCAGAAAAACCCATTGGAAAAGCTTCAAAAAAGTCTCACTAAAGACAACTCAATATTCAAATAGTTAATTAATTTCTGTATTGAAATATTTTTAAAAATATAGAAAGGTATATCCTCATATATATATATATATATATATATATATATATATATATATGAGAATTATTTGATCTTTATACTTAATTTTAGATTAGGTAAAAGTTAATTCTAGTAGTTAAAGCTTATTGTTTGTTTCTTTAAGAAAATGTTTTATCCTAAACCATGGAATTATGAGAGAAGATATTAAAAAAAAAAAAAAAATATTCTTTAATTTTTCCAAGTAGTTGTGATAGTTACATTCTCCTCCCTTAGAGATGAAAACATCTCAGTTTTAGAAGGAAAGACATAGAGAAAGGAAGGGAGAAGACGAAAGGCCTTGAACATGATGCTACCAAGGTGAAAACATTGTTGGGGTGTTCTTGTGCTAGTGAGAAGCTAGTGGAAACCTTGAATCTAGAGAGTTCTGCTCTGGAATGAGAAGTCTTGGGGTTCAAGAATCAATAATGTCTGCAAAACTGCTCTAGACAAATTATAAGAGACTCGAGGGGAGAATGGGATGTAATTGCCAATCTCATTGGTTGGGTGGAAGAGTCTTCTATCTCGGTTAATTCCCTATAAGGGATAAGTTGCAGATGAGTTCCTAGAAATTTAAAGACTGAAAATTATTATTTTCATCCTATTCTAGAATAATGTTTTTTCCATGTTCCTTTGAATTGAAGAAAATGGATTACTGGGTCTTTAATTAACCACCTATAGGAAATATTTTTCAAGTATTTCTTTAATATAATTCTACTTTGTTAAGATATATTGTTGTGTAAGAAGTGCGGCAGTAGACCTAGACTTGAAAGAAGGATAACCTAGGAAAATTTTGGTGTGAACCTCTCTCTCTAAAGAAAAGGTAAGTTCTGTGTTAAAGGAACGTACATTTAGAACTATGATCATTGAACAAGAAAAACAATGAAATGACATGAATTTAGTGTGTAACCTACTAGCCCATGATTTAGGTGGTATAAATAGAGATAAAATACTAGGAGAAAAGAGGTCTCTTTTAATTATATGGAACTTGAACATGTAAATGAAACACATCAAAGATTTATGCTTATTGCCATAGGGAAATTCGTATAATAAATTAGTAATATAGTTAAGGCATAACCAGGAGTAGGATAATCCCATATTTGGGCCAAGGAGGCCTGTTTTGAGGACAATCCTACCCAAAATGCGTAGAAATGCCTTACGTAGTATGGGAACATCTTGAGGAGGGTGAAGCTCCATCTACCTTGTTAGGAAATGTAAAAGCTATTACAGTAAACATAAAGGCAATATAAATAAATTATATATCATCTTGACTCTTATACCATTCTTGAAATATCGAAATAAAAAGCACGAGTATACCCATCAAAGAAATTGAGAGATAGATAGTTGTGAACTACCCTTTTAGCAAAGAACAATTTATTAATTCTGAGTTTGAACATGCAATAGATGAGAAGTCGAGATCCGAACCAAATCCTTATCATAGTACTAAATGCAAATTTAAAATAATGAACACTAACTAACATACACCCATCAAGAAATATAGATGCTATATAACTAGTTTTTATTTTAGTCAAGGCAAATCATATTGCTTATACAATGTAACACGGTGTATTGTATAAAATACCTTAAAAAATAATTAAGTACATAGACTTTCAAATGAAGGGTTAACGCATAAGAAAGAGTTGAACCCTCTAAAATTTGGAGCAAGAAAATCCCTTTCAAGGAAGTACAATTAACTAACCAAATATTGTTCATTAAAAATGGTACAATGAGAAACAAAAACTCTTGAGGGTATGCATAACCCAAAATAATGACGAACTACTTGATAGTCTAAAATAGTTAAGTTTAACAGAGGCCTAAGGAAATAAAACTAAACACCCAAGCCAGAAGTATGAGGCCTACGACCTTTAAGAAAGCTAACAACGTGAAGCCTCCAGTCAAGAAAAATAGCACCTAGACGATAGATAAAAGAAGTCGATGTAAGAGTGATTGATGCATTATCCCTGTTAGCGGCCTCGTAGTAAAAAATAAGGTTAAGGAGTAGGAGCCTTTACCTACAAGAAACAAATTGAACATTCCTATAGTTAGTTCTCAACACACACACACACATGCACACACACACAAAAGAGAATTATTATAGAGAAGGGGATTTCTCGAATTAAAGAGAATTCTCATATGACCTAAAGAAATGGGTCATGGCGTCGCTCGGTTGAAACCCCTGTTTTAAAAGATAACATCTAATTTAGACCTTAGCAAAATAACTGAAACCTTGTGAAGGGTGGAAAAGAATGGAAGCTTAAAACTTAGTTACTTTGAAGAACACTGGAAAGGCTAGCATAAGCGTAATGGGAATCTTATTTACACAAACCATCCATGTGACTTGACACCTATAATTGAAACCTAGATGTAAGAAAAAATATTTTGAGAGGTGAATAAAATGTTGATATTATTAATGGAACCATGACATAGCTTGACGTGGTCTGATCTTGGACTACAATGATGAACCCGAACCAATACCCTTGCTACGGAAGGGTTTGTTTGTAGAGTGGCGACGATGAACATGAAGAATGAAAAGGTGGATGGGGAGGTCGGGAGTAGGGTAGTTACCCTTAGCTTATTTTGAAAAGCTTGGGCATTTGAATTCAAACCTAGTGCAATCAAAGGTAACCAAGGAAACACCTATCCTATATAGATTGAGCCAGAGTAAATGTCGAGAGCGCTAGATGGTGGATCGAGAGACTTCTTAGACATGCCAATCAACAGAGGTGTGAAACCCTAAAGAACAATGGTGTATGTTAATAAAGTTACATATCAAAACCCCAATTTGAAATTATAAGTCCTGTATTATTGTATAAACATTCATAACTATGAAAGGTGAATATGGTAAGTGCTAATGTAATGTATGCCTAGTTATTAAGGCCAAGTGTGAAATTTTAAAGTTGAATAGCATAGAGTTGATTTGGGTATAGAAATTTACCCCAATATGCTAGATCATCAACTTGTATAAATTGCTAATCCAAGTAAAAGAAAATAAAAGATATTTTTTTTGCGTTGTGGTGTTGGCGGTTGTTACAAGTGGTATATGAGCCAAGTTGCAAAACTGTGGCCTATTTGGGAAATTAAGTAATAATTGTGTATATGTTGTGTTCATAGAAAAGGCACCATGAGGAGAGGAGATGAGAGTGCTCCACTAGTGATACCAAAAATAGATATTGGCCCTACATGAATTGTGGGAGCTAACCCAAAAATGTTGTTACAATTAGGGGGAGAACATCAAAACCCCACAACTATGGTATTAGAAACAATTCAACAGTTGAGATCATAGATGGATCATCTTCGAGTGGACAATGAAAGGTTGATGCACGATCATGAGTGAATTTTAAAGAGCCTTTCTCATTGACAAAATCATAAGCACTCCATATCCAGCCCTGGTAATGAAGATAGATATGAGGAGCATAGCTAGGGAGGTGAAGATATACGAGTGGGGAGCCACATTCACTGACTAGAAGGAGATAAAGATGAAAATGAAGAAAATGAAGAAGAATATGATAATGCCTCGGCCCCAAAGAAAAACAAAAAACAAGAAGTTAGAATTAAAAAATATAAAACCTCTGACCTTTGATGGATAAGTTGAGGAGGCTGATGAAGCCTAGTTGATTAATATAAACAAATATTTCCAAATATATGAATATGACAATAATTTGAAGGCCAAATTAGTGGTTTACTAGTTTCAAGGTAAAGCCACACTGTGGTGAGAAGAGGTGAAAGTTGTTCACATGATTGATGACCAGAGACTAACTTTGGGGGAATTCTAGAAATACTTAAAGGAAAAATATCTAACGGATTGACTCTATGGTGATAAGGAAAATAATTTCATGACCTCTGATTGGGAAAACTCTCCATGGACGAGTTTGTGACTAGGTTTACATCCCTACTGAGATACATGCCTTATACCCATGAGGAAAAGGCCAAGCTACAACATTTTATGAGAAGCTTACCAACATTGATGAAAGAACATTTGGAATTTGATAATCCTAAGACCATGGATGAGGCTATTCGAAAATAAAAGATATGTTATCAACAGATGAAACAAAAAGGAGAAGGAAGTAAGAATTGGCTTAGTAAAAAAGGGCAGAAAAACCCTTTGAACGCAAAAAATACAATAGTGGGAAATACTAGAAATGTATTCATGAGTCAACATAATAGAAATGTTGGGGGGAATAAATAGAATAATAAACCTCAAAATGAAACTAAACCAATGGAGGCATCCAACAAACTAGATATAAGTTAATCACAACAACCTCCATTGCAGTGTTGGGGCTGCGGGGGCGCTCATTACTGCAAAATTTCCCCCATCATACTAGAGAGGAGAAAATTTCCAATATTCAAGAGACTTCTATAGTGGTTGATGTGGCTAGAAGAATACTCAAAATTAAAGCTACCCTGGACGAATATCAAGCTAAATATCGATCAACTATGATTGAATTCGAAGGTTTGATGTATAACCATGCTGTGTCTATTTTGATAGATATAGGAGCGATATTGAGTTAAATCAGTCCTAAAATCATAGAAATATGCCATTTATAGACTCATAAATTCAAAAATCATTGGTTGGTGGAACTGGCCACCAGGCCAAAAGACGAATGTCGAGAAAATTAGATAATTTTCCTGTTGAGATAGCTGGCGAACAAATTAGTGTAAATATAAATGTATTACTCTTAGGATCTTATGATGCCTTAAACAGTATGGATTGGTTAGAAGGGAATTGGTCTCTAGTAAATTGCAAGGATAAAACTATCAGCTATCTCATGAAGGAGGGTGTTAGGCAAGAAATCTACATGGTAAGGATACCCATTAAGTTGCGACCAATTACTGCTTCCCAGTTGGGAAAATGTGTTAGGAAAGGATGTCAAATCTATGTTGTGCAAGTTGGGTATTCCAATTCAAAAGAAAAGACACTCATCTTAGAAACTTTTTTGGTCATTCAATATTTTATGGATGTGTTCTCAGAAGAGAGTCTTAGATTACCCCCCAAACGGGATATATACTTGACCACAAAATTGATTCTAAGGGCTGCACCTATGTCAAAAACCCCTTATTGAATGAGTATACCTGAACTAACCAAGCTAAAGATGTAGTTGCAAGAACTACTTGACAAGGGATACATTCACCTAATTGTATCACCTTGGAGAGATCCTATGTTGTTCGTGAAGAAAAAAAAATGGTACTGTGAGACTGTGTATTGATTATAGGCATCTTAACAAGTTGACCATTAAGAATAAGTATCCATTTCCTAGAATTGACGATTTATTTGATCAATTTTACGGTGCTAAAGTATTGTCTAATATTTATCTATGATTAGTTTATCATTAGATAAGGGTGAGGCAAGAAAACATTCCTAAAACAACCTTTAGAATGTGATATGGACACTATGAGTTTGTGTTTTTTCCCTTTGGTCTTACCAATTCTCTAGCAACATTTATGAGCCTTATGAATGGTATTTTCCACCCTTATCTTGATAAATTTGTCTTACTTTTTATTGACGACATTATTATATATTCAAAAAATCTAGAAGAACACAAGAAACATCTACAGATAGTTTTGCAGACACTATGGGTGCACCAATTGTATGCTAAATACAGTAAGTGTGACTTTTACAAGAATCAAATACAATACTTAGGACATATAATTTCTGCTGAAGCGATAGTTGTTGACTGATCAGGTGGTCAAGTTTATGCTCAAAAACCAAAGTGTTAGAATTTTTTCATACTCAGCTTCAGATCGAAGAACTTGTCATTCTAAATACAACTATGTAAACGACACTCAAATCCGAGATAATATTTATAAGTTAGAGCAAGTAAAAGTTCAGGTTTGACTTGGACACATGGCAGGATTGGATGACATGGAAAAGGTCCCAACAAATGGGGAAGCGCCAAGTGGCAGGTTGCCACTAGGTCTCGCATGTCACATATCAGTGAAAACATAGGACATAGATTAAGAATCGACCCCTGACAGGTTGGTTGAGATTTGCGATAATCGCAATCACATATCACACCAAAACCTCATTGATATTTATGTTACCCCTAGTACTTTGCTAATTGTGAAACATCCTCGGATGCAATATGTTATACACTATATTTCATATCCCGGTGGGTCTGCTGATATCGCAGTTGTATGGACTTTAGTATCTACCAAGGGAAAATGCTGATTGTGATTTACGATGGGGCTTCAGACCCGATATTTTATGGAGTAGGTTTGATGATCCTAGTGGTTCCGTAGTGGCATGGGTTTTGGTATCCACAATTACGATTTGCGAATGGGTTCTTGGATGCGATAATTTATATGTTAAGTTTAATATTCCTGGCGGGTCCACCGTATCGCAATCACATATCTCCCGCCTAGTTCACAACCCATAAGACCGCTGGACTCCACTGATTATGGTTTGTGATATGGCCAACAGGTTATGGCCCACAGCACGGCCAAATTCTCGCTCAGTTAGTAGATTTTGGAGCAAATTTGTGGGATTATGCCAGTTTTGGAGCATTTTGTGGAATAAATAGTGGGAGAACTAGGAGAAGTCATAACTTCTTCATTTCTTATCCAAATTGATGCAAAAAGAGACTTGACAACCATTTTTGTGCATTCTGAACTCATTGAGATAGGTTTCAGAGGCATCTGAGCATTGTAAACATAATTTTGTTGTAATTTGAGCATAATAGAGAGGCCCAAGCCATTGAAAGTTGGACCAAGGAGACATAGCCCAGGAGGGGTGAACTACTTTATCATGTGCTTGTTGTGTGTTGTATTTTGATGTTCTTTGTTATTATTTTGCTGTTGTTCAACATATGTTTTAAGTTAAATTGTTTCTAACATTTACATATTAAAATCTCATGGGAATCAGTTATTTAAGAAAAAATATTGAATCCTTAAGCACTTGATAAGCAAATGATAAGCATCTTGGGTTTTATTTTGAATGGGGAATTAGCACAACATTACTAATTTGGTTCATTTCAGATCAAGTTGGAATCAGAGCACTGGTTTTTTCTTTCTAGATTTTCTTTGTGAAAGAAGGATTTAATTGTTTGCAAGTTTATGTCATGCTTACAAGGTTAAAGCTGAAAAGCGGTGAAGGAAAGATGGTTGAAAGCCTTGAATATGGGTCAAGTGGAAGAAGAGCAAGGTTTCCAAAGTATTCTACATTAGTACATCCTTAAGTTGCAGAAGTTGCAGTTGAGTCTTTAGAGATCATGTCTCATGAAGGAGAACCTACCATGACAAAAGATGAGAAGACCTTCAGAAAGGCTTTATTTGATATGACAGAGATGGTGAAGGTCCTCTATGAAGAGAGGAATAACAAATTGCAAGGATAAAGTTTCAAACCTCCCAAAGGAGAAGGCTCTTCAGGAGGAGCTAATGGAAAAGGAGGTAATGGGAATGGAGACAAGCCTCCATCATCTCCACCATCTTCTTCATCTTCTACTTCAAAAGCATATTCACACTCTTCCACTAATAGAACCCTTACTCATACTCATCATCATTATTCAAAAGGAACTGGTAAATCACCTTTTCTAGAGCTTGATGTTAAATTTGAGTTTCCTATGTACAATGGTGAAATGAATGCAGAGAAGCTGGATAATTGGATTCGTGAGTTGGAGGTGTATTGTAGAATTCAGAACCTTCAAGAGGATGATATCAAGATTCAGTTGGCTTCTTTGAGAATGGAGGGTGCAACACTTTTATGATGGGAATCAAGGACTCAAGATGAGATCAAAAAGCATGGTGAGATCTCTATTACTTAGTCTGATTTCATTGCTGCTACAAAAATACAATTCTACCCTTTAGCTCATATGAAAAAATCTATCAGGAATTAACAAAATTTCAGATAGTTAAAAGGTCAAAATGTGCAAGAGTATACTCAAGAGTTTAGGAGAAGAGCTCTTATGCTAGGAGTAGACTTACAATCACAAGATACCTTGCTGAAATACATAGGAGGGTTGCATAGCTATATTCGACACACCATTCTTATATTTAGTCCCACGAATTTTGGTGAGGTCTGTGTTCAATCTACACACCTCGAAGCAAGAGGGAAAAATGTACAAGAAGAAGGTAAGAAGAAGCCATTCTAGAGTGGTGAAAAAGGGAAGAAATTTAAAGGAAAGCGGAAGAAAAATGCTTCTGTTAACAAAGAAGGGGAGAAACCCATGTGCAGGAATTGTTCCAAGGAGGGTCATGATGAAGCGCATTACTGGAAGCTTCATCTTGAATTAAGGACAAAGAAATCAACAATAAAGGGAAACATAGGACAAACATTGTTGTACAACAAGGCTTGGGTTCCAACTCAGGTGATGAATAAAAAATTGCAGCCACGGTCACTAAGGGAAATGTCATGGAAAAAGAAAGCAAAGAGGAAGCTTTGGAAAGCACCAGCACAACAAATAACTCCAACAACACTTCAAATGAGGAAAACATAATAGAGTTGTTCCATGTCCGAGTTATTTCCAAACAAACCAAAATTGATACGCTGTTTGACAGTGGATCCCAGAAAAACTTAATTTCTATAGACTTGGTCAAGAAGTTGAATTTGGAAACCGTGCCTCATCATAAATAGTATCCATTGGGTTGGATAACCAAGGATGCAAATCTTCAGGTCACAAGCAAATACGTTTTCAGGTTTTCAATTACTGCTAATTTGGTTGATGAAGTTAAATTAGATGTAGTGCTGCAGGATATTTATGGAATTGTGTTGGGAAGCCCATATCTGTATGATAGGAAAGATGTTTTCCATAGATTTGAGAATAAATACCATTTTTTCAAAGACAGAGTGGAGGGTATTGTGAGAGCCCATCGTAGAAAGCTTAATCTATCTTTGGCAAGCACAGGGAAAAGGAAACGGCTGGTCAATTCCAACAAGAGTCTCGTGCTGCTTATGATCAAGCAGAAGAATGACACGGAGCATGAATCCTTTGCAGGCTGTGTCGTGAAGCTGAAAGCTGAATTGGTTGATGTGGTCAATCAATATGGAGACATGTTTCAAGAACCAAAGGGATTGCCATCAAAAAGGGGAATTCAACATGAAATTAAGCTACAGTAAGACTCTTCACTCCCAAACATTGGTATGTATCGAATGTCAATTTTGAAAAGTTTAGAAATTAAGAAACAAGTCCAAAAATTGTTAGATAAAGGTGTAATTCATCTCTCTACTTCACCATGTGGTTCACCAATTGTTTTGGTACCCAAGAAAGATGGAACTTGGTGCATGTGTACTGTAGCTTATCGAGCTTTGAATAAAATTACCATAAATAATCGATACCCACTACCTAGAATAGATGATTTTCTAGATCAGTTGAAGAATGCAAAATATTTCACTAGATTAGACTTGAGAAGTGGATATCATTAGGTTAGAATAGCTGGGGAGAATATTTGGAAGACTGCTTTTAAAACCAAACATGGATTTTTTGAGTGGTTGGTTATGCCTTTCGGTCTTTGCAATGCTCCAACTACATTCATGAGAGTTATGAATTATGTTTTAAGATCCTTTCTTGATTAGTTTGTAATTGTCCATTTAAATGATATTTTGGTATTCAACAAATCACGAGAAGAGCATGTCAAGCATGTGAGGAAAGTGTTAGATGTCTTGATAAAAGAACAATTATTTCTGAAGATGTCTAAATGTGAATCCCGGAAAACTTCTTTAGTGTATTTGGGCCATATAATTGGAGGAAGTGAGCTGAAGATTGACCCCTATAAAGTTTCGATCATTGTGAATTGGCCAATACCCAAATCAGTCATAGAAGTAAGGAGTTTTCTGGGAGAAGCTCATTACTAGAGGAAGTTTATATCCAATTTTCTTCCATAGTAGCTCCACTACATGATTTTACCAATGTGAAGGTTGTCTTCCAGTGGTGAGGCAAACAAAAAAAAGCATTTGATGCTTTAAAACAAAAGAACAGTTCAATCCTGATTTTAGCATTGCCGGATTTGAAAAAACCATTTGAAATACACACAGATGCAAATGACTAAGCCATGGGTGCAATTCTTTTACAACATGATAAACCCATTTCATTTCATTATGAGATTTGTAATGGTGTTGTTATTAATTATCCTACCTATGATAAAGAGCTTTACACATTGGTGCAAAGTGTGAATAAATGGAAGCATTACTTGATGGGAAAAGAAACCATTATTCACACTGATCATCAAACTTTACAATATCTGCAATCTTAAACAAAATTGCAACAATCAAGGCACTTTTGTTGGATGGGATTTTTACAACAATTCCACTTGGTAATCAGGTACAAGAAAGTTATTTATAACAGAGTTGCTGATATGCTTTCTAGACCAGTTGTTAATGTAGCCATTTTACTCAAAAATAATTATGTTTTGCTTGAAAGTTATGTTGAACAATACACACAAGATCCTGAATTTCAAGAGGTATATTCAAACTTGAGTCAAGGCCACCAAGTTGAGGAATTAGACTACCATGTACATGATAATCTTCTGTATCATTTGGGAAAACTTTGTGTTCCACAGGGAGAGAGAGTAAATGTCACAAGGGAAGCACACACTTCTCTTATTGCTGGACATTTCAGTGTAAGCAAAACAATGGAAAATATTCATAGTATTTTTACTGGCTTCGTATGCTTGAAATTGTGTCATGTTTTGTCGGAGGTTGTTCATTGTGTGCATTCAATAAGCCTAGTAATAGGAAACTAGGATTGTACACACCACTTCCAGTACTTTCACGTCCATGGGAAAGTGTTTCTATGGATTTTGTAAGAGGTCTTGCTTTATTAAGAAAAGGTCATGATTATTTGTATGTATTTGTGGATAGGTTCAACAAGATGTGAATATTAATGCCTTGTAAAAAACAAATTACAACTGAATAAATAGCTCAAATTTTCTTTCAAAATGTATGGGTTTAGTTTGGATTACCTACTTTTATTATAAGTGATCGTGATTCCTGATTTGTTGAAAATTTTTGGTCAAGTTTATGGAACTTAATGGACACCCAGTCGAAGAAAAATATAGCCTTCCATCCACAAACAGATGGTCAAACTAAAGTGGTTAACAAGAGAGTTATTCATTTTCTAAGAGGATATTGCAACAAACATCCTATGTTGTGGGATGAACAATTGCAATATATTCAACATGCTTACAATTGAACATAACACTCTTCTACTCTAAGTTCGCCTTTTGAGGCATGTCTTGGTTATTTTCCTAAATTTCCTTTGGATTTCAAGTTTGAGAAATATGTAGTTGTAGATGGACATAACGACATAGGCAGAGAAAAGAAATTCATTGAGAAAATTTAGTTAGTTCACCAAACAATTCAAGAACAACTAGAAAAGAGTCAAGGCAAGATATGATAAGCATTGTCTGGATCATCAGTTTCAAGTAGGTGATGAAGTTTGGCTTTAGATTAGCAAGGAAAGGCTTCAAGGTGAAGGTAAAATTCTAAAACCAATCCATTATGATCCATTTTTAAAATTTTGGAAAAGATTGGTAATAATGCTTTTAAGATAGATTTGCCTTCATATATGAAAATTTATTCTGTTGTTAATGATGAAATTTTGAGATTATATGAGCCTCCTTTGATTTAAGATCAAGGAGAAAGTGTTCAGATTCCATCAATTGAAGATTTTTCTCTAGAATTTCTTGATGAGCTTAAGCAAGGCACTATACTTGACAAAAGACGAGGTCATCAAAAAGGGGAAATTAAATTATCTTTGAGTGGGTGTCAAAGGTAAAAATCCATCAAAGGCCAAATGGATTGAAGAGGGGAAGGTGAGGGAACAATACCATCATCTATTCAATAACTAAATATAATATTTTGGGGTCTAAAAGACTTCCAGTGAGGAGGAGTGATCAGGGGCTCAAGTTTATGCTCAAAATTCAAAGTGTCAAAATTTTGTCAAACTCCGCTTTAAATCAAATATCTTGCCAATCTGAATCCAACGGTGTGAACGACACTCAAATCCGAGCTCATATGCAAAAGTTAGAGCAAGTCAAAGTTCAGGTTTGACTTGGACACGTGGTAGGATTGGATGACATGGAAAAGGTCTCAACGAATGGGGAAGTGCCAAGTTGAAGGTTGCCACTAGGTCCCTCATGTCACATATCAGGGAAAAACAGAGGATGCAGATTATGATTTGGCCCCCAGGAGGTTGGGTTACGATTTGCAATAATCGTAATTGCATATCGCACTAAAACCTCGTCAATATTTATGTTACCCCCGGTACTCCATTGATTACAAAAGGTCCCCGGATGTGATGTGTTATACACTATATCTCATAGTCTGATGGGTCCGCTAATATCGTAGTTGTATGGAATTTATTATCTGTTGATGGAAAACGTCGTTTGTGATTTGCGATGGGGCTCCGGACCCGATATTTTATGGACTAGGTTTGATAATCTCGGTGGGTCCGCAGTGGTATGGATTTTGGTATCCATCAATGGAAAGCACCGATTGCGATTTGCGATTGGGGTCCCAGATGGGATACTTTATATGTTAAGTTTAATACTCCCCGCGGGTCCGCCGTATCGCAAACGCATATTGCCTGCCTAGTTCATAATCCATAAGATCACGAGACTCCAGTGAATGTGATTTGTGATATGGTTGACAGGTTATGGCCCACAATGCAGCGAAATTCGCGCTCAGTTAATGGATTTTGGAGCGAATTTGTGGGATTATGTCGGTTTCGGAGCATTTTGTGGAACAAATAGTGGGAGAATTAGGAGAAGTCATAAATTCTTCAGTTCTTGTCCAAATTGGATGCAAAAAGAGGCTAGATAGCCATTTTTTGGCATTCTCAACTCATTGAGATAGGTTCCAGAGGCACATGAGCATTGTAAACACACTTTTGTTGTAATTTGAGCATAATAGAGAGGTGTAAGCCATTTGAAGCTAGACCAAGGAGACATAGCCTAGGAGGGGTGAACTCCTTTATCATGTGCTTGCTGTGTGTTGTATTTTGATGTTCTTTGCTATTACTTTGCTGTTGTTCAACATATGTTAAATTGTTTCTAACATTTACATAATAAACTCTCATGGGAATTAGTTAATTAAGAAAAAATATTGAATCATTAAACACTTGATAAGAAAATGATAAGCATCTTGGGTTTTATTCTGAATGGGGAATTAACACAACACTACTAATCTGCTCCATTTCAGATCATTGACCCTGAGAAAATCAGAACCATTATGGAATGGATTGCTCCTTGTAATGTTTTTGATATTCAGTCTTGCATGGGCTTAGTTAGATATTATCGACATTTTATAGAGGGATTCTCTAGAATATCTTATCCTATTAAATGTCAACGTAGCTTTGAACAATTAAAACATTTGTTGACTACAACTCTGGTGTTGAAGATCACAGGTCCAGAGAAGGAATTCATCATCTACGCAAATGCATGTTAAGAGGGAGTGGGAGGAATATTTATGCAAGATGGAAAAGTAATTGCTTATGAATCTCAAAAACTAAAGGAACATGAACAAATGCATTTTTCTTACGATTTGGAATGAATTGTCGTGGTACACACTTTAAAGTTCTGGAGACATTATTTATTGGGTAAGAAATTTGTGTTAATGACTAACCATAGGAACATAACTAGTTTATTTAAGTAGCCTAATCTTAATGCACGGCAAGTTAGATGGAAAACCTTTTTGAGTGAATTCAATTTTGATATCATGCATATAAAATGAAAAGAAACCATGCAGATGATGCACTAAGTAGGAAAGTACACTATATATACGAAATGCCTTATAGTAAGGTAGACCTTGACTTCTCAAATCAGATCAAGGAAGTTGCAATGAAAGATCCATAATATGTGTTCTTATGGTAGAAAAACTAAACAATTAAACAATTCTTAAAATCAGATGGAATATAACATAAATAAAGATAGTTTGTTGACCTTTAGGGGTAGGGTGTATGTCCCTAATCAGATGATTGTTGGGCAACTAATATTGGATGAATTTCATAGAAGCCCTTATGCTTCCCACCCGAGATATCATAAATTATTTTCCACCATAAAGAAAATATATGTTTGGCCTGGAATGAGGAAAGGTGTAGCTGAATATTTAGCTAAATGTCTGGAATGCTAGCAAGTTAAGGTTGAGCACCAACATCTAGCTGGTTTGCTCCACCCATTACCCATTTTGGAGTGGAAACATGAAGTTATAACATTAGAATTTATAATTGGATTGCCAAGAACTAAAAATCTGAATGACTCAATCATGGTAGTAGCCGATAAACTGAGTAAGGCAACTCATTTCATTCTTGTCCAATCCACATACAAGACTGTGTAGATTGCAAACATATTTATGCAAGAAATTTTTAGACTATATGGGATGACAAAGGTAATGATTTCAGATAGAGATGTGAATTTCATAACACTATTTTGGAAATCTCTTTTCACTGGTCTAGGCAAGGAGGTTCAATTTAGTACTTCATACTACCCACATATAGATGGTCAAACTGAATGGGTGAATCAGGGATTGGAGGATATGCTAAGAATGTATGTAATTCTACAATCGGGTAAGTGGGAGGAATACATTGATTTAGTGGAGTTTTCTTACAAGAAAAACTATCATGAATCACTTAAGATGAGCTCATTTGTAGTTCTTTACAGGAGAAGGTGAAAACAATCGATCAATTGGAATAACCCAGAGGACAAGCTACTCTTAGGACCAAACATGCTTTTGGAAATGGAACAAACCGTGGGGAAAGTTCAACATAATTTGAAAGCTTCTCAAGATAGGTAGAAAACTTATGCAACTAGGAAAGTGTCTTGCAAGGAATATCAAGTGGGGGACCATGTATACGTTCAAGTGAAACCTAGGAAAAACACTCTACGGTGGGGTCGATGTACAAAATTATCCCCTTGGTATTGTGGACCCGTCCAAATCTAAGAAAGAATTGTCCACCTATTACATATCAACTTACATTACCCAAACATGTGCGAAACCATAACATGTTTCATGTCACTTAGTTAAAGAAATATGTGCATTTCTCTAGACATATTATTAATTAGCAAGATGTACATGTGAAAAGGAATAATTAATTCTCTTTGTTTTTGTGTTAATTATGATGCTTGTTGAAGGTTGCTATGAATTAATAACATTTGTATAATGTGAACTAGGTCAAACTAGATGGAGAATTTCTAGTAGAACCCCTGTGCATGATCTATTAGAGAGAAACAACATTATGGAGACAAGCTATCACCCATGTTAAAGTGCACTGGAGGCACTTTAGCCTGGAAGAGGCCACCCGGGAAGATGAAATATTCATGCGGGAAACATACCCAGACATGTTACAAGGGAAAGGATGAACACTGAGGATGATGTTTTCTCAAGGGGGGGAGATGTAACACCCTCCATGGTTGTGTAAATATTTATTATTTACTTTAATATGAAAATATTTGGCAAATCCTAGATTATGTAAAAGTTAATTCTGGTAGTTAAAACTTATTTCTTGTTTCTTTAAATAAATGTGTTATCCTAAACCATGGAATTACGAGAGATCTTAAGGAAATAAATAAAGAAGAATCTTTAATTTTCCAAGTAGTTAGGACAATTACATCCTCCTCCCTTAGAGATGAAAACATCTTAGTTTTGGAAGGTAAGAGGGAGAGAGAATAAGGGAGAGGAGGAGCTGGTCAGGAGCTAGTGGAAACCTTGAAGCTAGAGAATTTTGGGCTAAACTAAGAAGTATTGAGGTACAAGAATTAGCACTGTCTGTAAACTACTTTGCAAAAATTATAAGAGGCTTAGGGGAAGAAATGGACATAATTGCCAATCTCATTGGTTGGGTGGAAGAGTCTCATATCCCAGTTAATTCTCATATTGTCCTGAAGATGAACCACACTGGCTGGTTTGAAACATGTTGACAAGAATATCTCCTATGTGATTTTTTACGAAAGATGTTATTATAATTATTATGGATCACAGAAGTCTAAATTCAACAAGGGATAAGTTGTATATAAGTGCCTAGAAATTTCAATACCGAAAATTAATATTTTCATCCTGCTCTAGAATAATGTTTTTTTTTTCTATATGTTCCTTTGAATTGAAGAAAATGGATTACTACGTCTCTAATTAACTTCATGTAGGAAAGTTTTTTCAAGTATTTATTTTATATAATCCTACTTCATCAAGATGTCTTGCTATGTGAGAAGTGAGGTAGTAGACCTAGACTTGAAAGAAGGATAATATGGGAAAGTTCTAGTGCGAACTGCTCTATCTTATGAAAAGGTAATTTTTATGTTAAAGGAATAGTCATTTAGAACTATGCACATAAAACTAGAAAAACAAAGAAAGAACACGAATCTGGCATGTAAAATACTAGCCTGTGATTTAGGTGGTATGAATAGAGATAAAGTACTAGGAGAAAAGATAACAATTTTATCACTTTTAATTAGATGGAACTTGAACATGCAAATGAAACACAACAAAAATTTGTACTTATTTACACCAGGGTAATTCCAATATTAAATTAGTAATATGGTTAAGGTGTAACCGAGAGTATGTTACTCCCATACTTGGGACAAGGAGGTTTGCTCTGAGTACAATCCTACCTGAAAATGTGCGAAAATGCTAGACGCTGTATGGACAGAGCCCAACAAGGGTCAATCTCCATCTACCTTGCTAGGAAATGTAAAATCTACTGCAATATAATATATATATATATAATATATATATATATATATAATATATAAAGAAGTTATACATGATCTTGACTCTCATACCATTCCTAAAAGACAGAAATAAAAACACGAGTACACCCATCAAAGAAAATGACATACAGACAACCATGAACTACTCTTTTAGCAGAGAACAATTTATTAGTTATGAGTTTGAACATGCAAAAAACGAGAAGGTGAGATCCGAATCAAATCGTTATTGTGCTGAGAGGTGCTCTACAGCCGAGTATATGAGGTAGATGTATCAAATCCTTATTGCGTCGAGATGCGCTCTAGAGCCCAATATATGAGGGAAATGTTGTCACGTAACGTAACATTACATTAAAAAATATTAAAAAATATAAGGGAGATGTTATCGCGTAACATAATGTTACATTAAAAAAAAATTAAAAAAATATGAGGGAGATGTTGTCACGTAACATAACGTTACATTAAAAAAATAAAAGTAAAAAATATGAGGGAGATGTTGTCATGTAATGTAACATTACATTAAAAAATATGAGGGAGATGTTGTCAGGTAACCTAACATTACATTAAAAAATATTAAAAAAATATGAGGGAGATGTTGTCAGGTAATGAAACGTTACATTAAAAAAATATTAAAAAAATATGAGGGAGATGTTGTCACGTAACGTTACATTAAAAAAAATTATTGGGCCGAGAGGCGCTCTACAACCCAGTATATGAGGGATATGTTGTCACGTAATGTAACATTTCATTAAAAAATATTAAAAAAATATGAGGAAGATGGTTTCACGTAACGTAACATTACATTAAAAAAAATAAAAAAAATATGAGGGAGATGTTGTCACATACGTAACGTTACTTTAAAAAAAATATTAAAAAAAAATGAAGGAGAGGTTGTCATGTAATGTTACATTAAAAAAAATTATTAAAAAAAATATGAGGGAGATGTTGTCAGGTAACGTAATGTTACATTAAAAAAATATATATGTGTCGGCTAATATATATTGTATATGTGGAAGATACATGTAACATTACTAGATATGTGTCGTGTCAACTAATATATATTGTATATGTTGAAGATATGTGTAACATTATTTTAAAATAAAAAAATTAATTAAAATAAAAAATGTGTCGGCTAATATTAGCAAACTCAATTTTGAAAATGATATATATACAATTTAAAAAGAGATCGATTAGCTTATTCATTGAATAACAAAGAAAATTAGGTAAAGGAAGTAGAGGATTCAACAGGGCATATTCTGTAATAATAATGTGGTAAATTTCGTGGCGTTTCTGTAATCAGGTAAATTTATATTTCGTTGCATTCATGTTTTCAGTTGTAGGAAGGTAAACTCAATATAATGCAAGGTGCTCAATAAAATTAGTAGGAGTGAGGGGAAATATTGAGTAGAATGTAATATTTAGGGTTGGGTACGACCTGAAATATTAGGTGAAATTTAATAATATTACATTTTAATTAGTATTTCTCCCCACCCCTGGCCACTATTTATTAGGTGGGGGTGGTTACAAATATTGGGTAACATATAATATTGTAATATTATATTTTGTGTAATCAATGTAGACATTTACAAGGTAAGTTCCTCAGACAGAACACCAAAGGACACCACTCACAAACAGATAGAAAATCAATACACCAGTATTCTTGACGTGGTTAAAACCATTAAAGAGGGAAACAGTTCACGACCTGAGCCAACACGGTCACTTCAGACAAATTATTAATAAAATAATGAAATTTACATAAGCTTCTCTCATGAGCAGTTACCCTACAAATGACCCTCCGTGCTCTTTAAATAGAGATCATGGACCAATCGGGTGTTAAGCCACAGATAAAGTGTCGGTAATACTAAGGAGAGAATGAACCGTCGGATTACTTCATGTTTAGAACATATCGTGATCGTTAGATTGTAAGTTACAAAAGTACATAGTAAAAAAACACACTTTACCTAACTCTACACTAGACCAAGTTATACTTAACTATTTCCTATGTGTTGGAATATCCTAACATCCCCCATTAAGAACAACTTGGGATATGATTGAAGGAAGTACAAATATGACACAATAGGAGAAGGAAGGAGGCATTAGAGCCTATCCCCCCTTAGTGACAAATTCCTAAACTCCAACCATAAATCAAAGTTTAGTAAAATTTGCCTCTGTGAGAGCCTTTGTAAAGATTGTTGGAAATAATACTGAGAGGGGGGGGGGGGTGAATCTGAATCAGTATTATCACATTAATAAAACCTTTTCATTTCCATAATCAGATTCGTATATGCTACTTCCACAACTTCTTATGATTAAGTTAATTGATCTTCAATGAGTGCATTAGAACATTATCAACCATATTATCAGTTAACAGATGCAATAACATAGAATAGATCATCACACATAAGGCACACACATGAACACCATGATATAAGGTGGAAACCCAATGCGGGAGAAAACCACATGCTGCAAGTCATCTCAATCTTCTTCTTAATAAGAAAATCCTTTTACAATATTTGTACTGGTGCAGTCTTATACCAGTACGGGAGCTACAACCCCCTTTGCTCTTGTACTATCCGATCCATTTACTAGTATGCAAGCTGCTACCTGCTACAATGCTCCAAAGATTCCCCTTTGCTTTTGTACTAGCTTAAGTACTAGTA
>APFE030332509.1:0-18913 GCA_000404065.3 Pinus taeda
GATTTAGTAACATATTTAAATTTAATTAATAAACACATAAAAATATAATATTTACTATAAAACACAATTCCTAACCATGAATATTCACCCTCATTATTAATGTAATGTAAGTAAGTTTGTCAACATTTAAATAATTTTATAAATTAAGATGCCTTTTACCATTTAAATTATATAATGATTTGATAACCATATTTAAATTTAATTAATAACATAAAAATTTGATATTCACAATATAACATAATTCTTTACCATGAATCATCAACCCCATTTTTGTAAAAATTAATAGAAATTTTCTAATATTGTTATGTTGAGTAGAAATCACAATTTAGAAACACGTGCAACAATTAAAACACCACAAAAACACAATGATTTACATGGGAACCCACAAAAACACAATTATTTACATGGGAACCCAATTGTGTTAATCAAATGAGAATGACAAACTATTACAATGTCTTGCTTCGATCCTAAAGCACAACCTACACTCTAAACCTCTCCTGCTCATTGTCCTACGCTATCCAACACTTAGCCAATTCAAGGCCCCAACTTGCTCATATTTCCTTGCACAATCCTGGAGGAAATTAACTCCTAAAACATAGGAGTTTTCTCCTATTTGCATGCGCAATTACCAAGGAATGATTCACCTTCTTAATTGCCAATCCATTACACTCAACTAGTATACAATTGATAATTACAATGTGCATTTTCATCCACTCCCGCTAGACAATTTGGATTCCATGCATGTTTGGGCTATTTTTAGCTCATTGACTAGTTTAACTAAGAGATCAACTAACTCAACTAGGCACTTGAGCTCAATTGATTGAGTCAAACTAAAAATAACTAAACGAGATTGGTAAATTTTAGCAATCATTACATGCAAAACTCTAATTTTAGCCTATAACTTGAATCCATTGAGAAAACTTAGAGTAAACAACAGCCATGTCACATAGGTTAACTGCAATCTAAGTCATCCTACTAATGAGGAAAATCATATCGCTAAATTTGACTAAGGTACAAGTTAAATTTAACCTTTCTTACTATAATTTATAACACTCCCTCTTAAAAAGAGAGGGATTTCGCACCACCCCTATCTTGCGCTTGTGGAATTCAAAATTTTCTCTCGAAAATTCCTTTGTTAAGATATATGCACCCTGCTCCTTAGTTGGAATGTACTGTAGCATGATAAATCTCCTCTACAACAATCTTGCAAGTGATGGTACCTGATATCAATGTGCTTGGACCTATCATGAAATATTGGATTCTTAGAGATTTTGATACCACTCTGATTATCAGAATGATCCATCTCTTGACTGAAAATACCCACACATATTTTCCTCATCCATATGCACTCACATGTTACTTGAATTGCATCCACGTATTCAACCTCTAATGAGCTGAGTGCCATAGACCTTTGCTTCCTGTTATACTAGAAAATAGTTGTAGACCCAACACTAAGGATAACACCTAAATTACTTTCCTTTTTGATGAAATTATTTCCCAATATTTATTGGTGAATCTGGGAGCTCCACTCCCTCTCTCCTCTTGTACCATAACTGATACTTGGTTGTTCCTCTAAGGTACCTACACACATTCTTTCCTTCCTTCCAATTTATCTTGGTAGGCTTCACCATGGATTGAATCAACTAATTAACTGTATATCATATGTCAGACCTTCTGTTCACCAAATACATCAAGGATCCCACAAGTTGTCTATAGATGGTAGAATCTACTATCTCTCCTGAAGAAACACTCTCCTTCCTCTAGTTTGTAGCTAGACATATTTCCATAGGCTTGCATATCTCTATGTGAAATATATGAAGTATTTCATAGGCATACTTCCCCTAACTCATAAACAAGTCACCATCACCATGCCATACTTCCATCCCAAGGAAGTAATGCACTAAGCCCGTGATTTTCATCTCAAATTCCCTCACAAGATCCTCGTAAGGGCAGATCGACTACTCATTCCCTGTAAGTATCAATTCATCAACATACAAAACAAACATAAGAAACTTTCCATATACCAGAATGTGATAGAGGTTGGCATCTACTTCACTTCCATTGAAGCCCAATCCCCTGAGATATGTGTCAATCCAAGTGTACCATGCTCAGGGCACCTATTTGAGATCATACAAGGCTATCTTGAGTCTACACACATGTGTCTCCCTCTCATATGTCTTAAATCTCTTTGGATGCTATATTTTATTTTATTCCTCAATAACACCATTGCAAAAGGTGGTCTTCACATACATTTTATGTATCTTCCACCTTATATGTGTACCTAATGCTAGATGGTTCTCATTGAGGAATATCTTTCCATTGGGGAAAATGTTTCCTCATAGGAATATCAATTACATGCTTCACTTTGTAAATCCATATGGAACCAACCACTAACTTGTTCTCTAGTCTTGATACCATGTCCCATACACTATTATTCAAGATGGAGTCAGACTCTTCCACCATGGCATCAACCCACACTAGTTGAGCAATTGTTTCATCATATGAACAAGGCTCTATCTCAATGAGTAATGTCATGAGAGCCATATAGTCGGTGTACCTGTCTAGTGACCTTCTCTACTTGCGCTAAGATGAAGGAGCTCCCACATGCTCCCGTACATCCTGTACTAGTATGTCAACTTCTCTAGTTCTCTTCCTTCCCTCTCTTGAAGATTCTCGTTGAGTAGGTGCCTTCATTCGACTTCTTGTCTAATCCTCTACATGTGGCGTCTCCACAACATCCTGAAGCTCTACATGAGGCTCCTCCTTAGTAACTAGAAGATCCTACTCCAGTGGGATTCTCATCTCTCGCTCTAGACAACATCTAACAACTTTCACCTCATCAAGTTTGATATCTCTCCTCACCATTGTTACCCTAAGGGAGGGAAAATACATCGATTAATTATGTGGTGTATTTTTGTATCCTACAAGGACTCCCATCTCAACTGTAGGCTCACGTTTTTTCCTGTTATCCTTGGAGACATGAAAATACACAATATCTCCAAAAATTATGAAATGAGATACGTCTCGATTCCTCCCAGAGAAAGCTTCTTCAGGTGTGATCATGCCAAGTATTCTATGAGGGATTTTGTTATGCAAATAAACTGTGGTGTTGCATGATTCCACCCATAGACATAATCGCAACCCCTAATCATGCAACATGGCTCCTCTTACTCCAACTATGCTTCTTTTCTTCCTTTTAGTCACAGCATTTTGCTATGGGTTATGGGGTGCTATCAATTCTCTTCTAATACCCTCTCTGGCACAAAATTCCTTGAAGGTGCTAGAAACATATTATTCTCTATTATCACTTCTCAGGGCTTTTAATTTCTTACCAGTATCCTTTTCAAGCAATGCTTTGAATTCAACAAATTTTGAGAAAAAATCATCCTTATTCCAATTGAAGAAGATCCAACATTTTCTTGAAAAGTCATAAAAAAATTACACACCTGTGTTTTTCTTTAGAGGATGTCAAAAAGGGTCCACATACATCATAGTGGACTAACTCCAAGATTTCTCCAACTCTACTATCTCATCCCTAGAAAGGAGATTTGACATATTTCCGCATTGTGCATGCCTTGCATACTTCATGTTGGTTAAGGGTTCATTTCGAGAGACCAGTGGTAATCTACTACATCATATTCAAGGTCCCATGGTGTAAGTGTCCCATGCATTTATGCTGTAGTTCTCCAACATATCAACTCTACATTTCTCCCTCCTTGCTACTCAGTGCAGTGCAAGCTTGCACCTCAATTTTGTAGGCATTCTTTACTCAAACTCCAATCTATTTCACCTTCCTAGTATCTAAGCTACATGTCTCGAAAAGTATTTTCCCTTACTGAAAATGAAATCATAGCCATGGTCCTCCAATACAACTACAATGATAAAATTCTTCTTTAGCCTAATTACATACATGACATCTTTGAGATGAAGGTGGAAGCTTGAATCCCTCTTAAAGGTTACGATATCAGTTAGTTTGGTACCGTGTCGCCCATCATCCCCAAGTTTTATGTGCAACTGGAGATATTTCTCCTCTAGAATACTAAATAATTCTTTGCATCCTATCATATGGAATGCGACACCTAAATCTATATACCACACAATCCCCATTATAGTTTTGGCCATGCATGCAATAAGAGTGAAGTCTAATTCAAATTGTGAGGAAAGTGCTTCACCTCCTATTCGTGCTGAAGGCTTCTCGTTAGACTTCTTGTGTAGACTTTTTATTACACAGTGCCCAAATTCGTGGTAGTGAAAACAATTTATCTTTCTCAAGTCCTTCTTTTTCCATTGTTCTGTCTAGTCTCTCGCAGTTTTTGGGCCTTCTTACCATTTCCTTTCTTTCCTTTCCCAACAAAGGAAAAATTCTATTCCTTCTCAGATTTGGATGTTACTCCATCTCTGGTGTTCTGCTGAATTTCTTCCTGCACCAAATCAGATCAGAGTCTCTCCCAATTTGGAAAGTTGTCCCTTCCATTAATAAAGTCCTAGTAGTTATGCCAGGATTTTGGAAGGCCTAAGAGGGTTATGCTCACTAGTTTAGAAGAGGGAACATTTTCTCCAGCTCCTCCATGATCATCTCGACACTGAGTGAACCTAGAGAGGTAATGTGGAATGGTTTCTCCTTTTTGCATGCAAATGTTTCTGAGCTTGTCCCTCAATGACAATTTCCTCACATCACTGATATTTTCAAATAAATTAGGGAGTGTCTTCCACATAGAAAAGTGAGTCTCCCTTCCATGTAAATTTGAGACTATGTGGTCTCTCACACCCTCTAGGATGATCCTTCTGGATTTTGCGGTATCCTTCTTCGACTGGGCTTATTTTTTTGCATTTGATACTCTTGGATTTGGAATGTCGGTTTTGGTGTGCTTGAACACACCATTTTCGTCGAGCATTTCTTCCATTCTATCCTTTCAGGGTATGAAATTTGAAGTTACCTCAAAGGCATTCTCCAATTTCAATCTGTTGAAAGACATTTTCCTGCACGAAAGAAAACTACTTCATTGAATCTGTAAATTGAAGTCACTGAAGGAGAGCTTGTATATACTCATTTTCAGTGTGATTTCTACTTTGATACCATGTAGAAATTAATAAAAATTTGCTGCTACTAATTTTTTGAACTGAAGACAACATATTACAAAATTCCTCTACTATTATTTGGAATGGAAATCATTATTTAGAAACACATGAAATGACATGCAACCATTTAAACACCACAAGAACATAATTATTTATAGTGGAACCCAATTGGGAATGACCCCACTGTTGCTTTTCATTAATCACATGAGAATGATAAACTATAATAGTGTCTTTCCTCGATCATGAAGAAAAACACACACTATAAACCTATTCTCGTGTTGACTATCCTACTCTTGCCAACACTTAGCGAATTCAAGGCCCCAACTTGCTCATATTTCCTTGCAGAGTCCTAGAGGAAATTAGATCCTAAAAGATATGAATTTGTGTTATTTTCTTGTGCAGTTCCCAAGGAATGATTCACCTACTTAACTACCAAGCCTGTACACTCAACTAGTGTACAATTGATAGTTACAGTGTTCCTTTTCCTCCACTCTATAGGTATTTTGAATTCCATGTATGTGTGGGTTATTTTTATTTGATTTACTAGTTTATCTAAGGGATCATTGAGTTAACAACAATTATACTACTCAATTAACCTTCAGCTGACTCAACTACATGCTTGAGATTAGTTAACTGAGTCAAACTGCAAATAATTGAACTAAATTGCTAAAATTTAGCAATCACTACATGCACAATTCTACTTCTAGCATATAGCTCGAATTTACTGAGTAAACTAGTAGACAAATTTCGTGTCACACAAATTAACTACAATCCAAGTCATCTTGGTGATGTTGGAAATCAAATTACTAAATTTAGCTAAGGAATTAGTCAAATTTTGCCTTTCTTTCTCTAATTTCTAACAATTTTACCATGATATCATTAACTTCTACATAGTATTTGTTACAATAACATGGTTTATCAGTACCACATGCCCCAAAAACCATAGATAAAATTTTGAAATTAAAACTCAATACTTACAATAAGCTTACATCATAACAAGATTATTAACCATGGATATTATTAAATTGTAAATATGCTTTGTTACAATACCGTTTACAAGTAGGAGGCCATATGAATAACATTTTCCCAAAAAACATAACTCCTTCAAAATAAAAATATTTTATAAATGTTTTATTTTAATATTATTTTATAACATTTTTTAATTAAATTCTAAAAGCAAAAAGGTACGGCAAGATGTTGCAGTGGTGTGAATGTTTGTAAACATTTACATGTGGGCTCAATTAAAAAATAAAAAATATTAAGTGTTATTGTCTAGAAACATTTTTGGTGGATCAAAATAATAATAATAATAATAATAATAATAATAATAATAATAAATTTTGTCTTGGTCAAATTGCATAAAACTAAAACTAAAAAAAATCAATAATAAAATGAGCGTAGATTCATCTTAACTCTAGATCTAACAAGTGCCGAGAGAGATCAAATCCCTTGAGATGTAAACATATTTTAGAGTGAAAAGATATTTGATCACTCTCAATGCTAGGAGATCCAAAGTTAAGATAATCTAGGTTGGTTAACTTCAAATGAAGGAGTTGTAAAAATGAAACAACACTTGGGATGCATTGCTGGAATGAAATGGGTTTCAAATTGTAGTTGTTCCTGATAATGAATTTCTCTAGGAGGATAATACTTTTACTATTGATGTTCAGGAAGATCAAGGTAGAAGCCTCAACCCTTCAAGATTAAGGGTTTGAACATTATGATATAAAACTATGAGAAAATAAAATAATTAAGAAATGGTAGAGAGAAGGATATGTCAACTCCATTGCCTATTCCTCAATAATTTACAAGAAGCATGGCCAAAAAATAATAACTATGAAATGGAATGAAGAAATTCCATTGCCTTCCAAACAGCTCCACTAACGAGATGTAGATATACATGGAGAAGAGTCATAATAAATAGGAAGGGTTTGTAGTTGTCTTTGAAACCAGGCCTAATAAATTGATTCTCTAAACATAAAAATTTTGTGCACCATGATAAAAAAAATTATTTAGACCTTCTACAATTATAGGTGAAACTTTTTTCTACGATAGATAATATTCTGAACTCTTAAAACAAACAACATTTTCAAGTTCCCTTGATCACTAAACTTTCCTAAAACTTAAAGAAAAAGAATAAGAAAAATAAGAGACTTAGGAAGTGCTCAAAGAATTTAGAATACTAGATATAATCAATGTCACATGGTTCAAATTCGAGTTTGGGTTCGGTTTGAGTTCGAATTTTTTGATGAGGTTCGCTATTAGGTTCATCTATATATATAAACACATATTAATTTAAAATGAACTATAGGATAAAATAGTAATATATCGACATCAATAAACCTAAAATATGCTATCACAAAATTGCAAACTGCAAGGATAAATACAAGCTTGAGTTGTGACATGACGTTATGAGTTTTGATCTATGGATTTGGTCATTGGCTATGAGGTTCAATGAGGTTCATTAAACCTCAAAAAAAATTTGAGATTAGCCAAAATTCAAACCACAAGGTTAAAGTTCGACGAACCTTGTGACATAAGATATAATATTAAGAGTGAAAATGTAGTTTGAAGAAATAGAGTGTTCAACTATAAGAAGATAATACAACATTGACATGAGACAATAAAAAGCTACTCAAACTTCCTAAGAAGTGGTATAAAGAAACTTAAATCTTGGCATTACACAAGGTAAAGGGATAAATGTTCCAATGTGAACATAGTAATAATCTCCTAACACAATACAGTTTTGTCAAGTTTGTTGAGTTTTAAGAGTCTTTTGGAAGGAGCATCAACCATAGGTTTTACTTGCATGAGAACATGTGAGGTATCATCCGTGGGGATATGTTAGGCCTCCATTTTAATGCTATTTTCACCATTAAAATACTCCTATTAACTGTCTCTGCCCTTTTGCTTCACCATATTTTCCCATTTTTTAAAAGAGAAGTGTCATTTCAAGATCAAACGTTAACAAGTTATTAATCCTAATTAATTTCCATCACTTTTGATAGATTAAAAACGTTTTTTGTTAAATTTTTACTCATGGTAGTTATGTTATCTCTGATCATGAAACTCTTATGAAGTTTCAAAAATTGTCCTCATGGTCTAGCATACCAACTAGCTCATAGTGATGAATCCACCATCTTGGTTTTATTTTTAGGAAACTCAAGATGGTTCAATGTTAGTTGGATAAACTCTAGGGTGTACATGGGTCGTGCCACCTCATGGTCAAAACAATAGTCAAAATACTACCAAAAAATTATATAGTAGTCAAGTAATGGATGTTATATTAAGCAACAATGAAGGGATATTCTCATGAATTATATCGCATGAGAATATCACAAGGATTAAAGATGTACATATTATTTTTACTCGGGTTAACAAATATTATAAAACCCTTGCAACTTAATCAATTATGTGATATCCACAATGTAGGGGATTCCTTAAGGGTTCATCTACATTCTTTATTGTTTAAATATGTAAAATTTATTAAAAGTAAGAGGGTAATGAGTAATAGGTAATAGATAATAACTGTAATTCATTAGTGTGAAATCCACGAGGGAGAATTCAATTACATATATGTAATGTTGGACCTATGATTTCCTTAATATAAATGATGTGGTGTTGATGTTTTAAGTAAAGTTCATGTATATGCTTCATTTCTACTAGTATAAATTTCCAATAGCGTGAGCCAATTGAGAAGGTCCCTCAATTTATCAAATGTTATGATTAATATAATGTGGTTAGCATCGATAAGTATATTTTTTTGTTTGGCTTGATAGATATATTTTGTTTTTATTCCATAGATTATATTGTTGGTGCACTATTCCCTATATTATATATCATTCCACACACCATATATCGTTTCATAAGTATACTAGATTTATTATTTATACATTATATTTGGTTAAGTATAATTCATTCTATGTATTTAAATTCAAATATATAGTTTGTATTTTATGGTTGGCATGATCACTAAAGCTTCCTCAACCAATGCCATAGATTCCATTGTTTAGTAAAACCTTTGCGTATTTTGAAAATGTTTTTTTCGTAAGAAACTTGTTGTTTATGATTGTGTGATATTTTCCATAGAGAGCAATTTCCATTGAATATTAAAAGAATGAGATGATATTTACTCTTGATCATATAAACATTTGAGTTGTCATACAAATGAAGGACTGTAATCTATGCTAAACAAGGTATTTATAAGATATCAATCTAGTGAATGAAAATGAAATATCTCCATAGAAATTTCAGTTTATGGTTTTGGTATCTTACATTTGAATTCTTGAATTTTTTACATTCTTTTCAATTGCAAGTGTGTATTCTTCTACAAAGGTGAGGCATTGAAGGTTGAAGAATGAGAGTGCTTCTTAAGGAATCACATAATAATTTGACTTTTTTGATGCCCAACTAAAGAATATGATTAATGCTTGTAAAATTCTATGATAGACATATAATCCCAATGATCCAACAAATCTATTTATTTTTTTTTTTTTTTTTTTTTTTTTTTTTTTTTTCTAGTTGGATTTTATAGCAAGTGTGTTTCATTGGATAGATCATACTACAAATGACATATAATGCTTGTATCTAACAAGCTTACAAATCCTAAATCAATAATACAATATAACAAAATTTATAAATAAAGTTGACTAGCATAATGGTGAAAGATGGAGTTGATGGCTCCTTCGTATGTAGGATGCATATACAAGACAAGGGGGAATTGGTAGTTGGTGATTATATTTTGAGATAAATAATGAAACTAGTTTAGGATTCTTTGCTATATAATAGGCTCTAGCTGACAAAGGCTATGTATTTTCATGAATTGTGAGCTACGTGCAATAATCTCCATCATGACAAGGAAGAAATGAGTGCAATGAGTGAATATTTGGAAGGAATACCCAAGTTTCTCTCCGTGTTTGAATGATCAATATTTTTTGGTAACAAGGTTTAGATATAATTTCACTTTCATTTGAAATGCAAGGTTTTTACATCGGAGATTGTGACTCTCAGTTGCGACTCTACATTGATGTTTGTTCTTGGTTTCCTTTACTGCTTCTTCTAAGGGCAATGAACTGGGGGTTGGAATTTGGAGTAGGTGTTTAATCAAGTCATCCTCATCCTGTTGTCTTCCTCCCATGGTTGCTTCTAAAGTATAATGTTTGGCGGAATAAACTTCATCTTCTTCCTCCTCCTTCAACCATAAAGGTAAGTCATGTTCTAGAGAAGGTTGAGTAGGAGAGTATAGGACTAACTTCTTGGACATATGGTCATTCTTGATGGTCATATTCCCAACTCTGCAACTAATGTAAGCGTCGACAGTGGCCAACCATAGCCTCCCAAGGATGAGAGGGTAACTAGTAAGCCTAGCTTTAGGCTGGAGAACTAGGAAATTTGCAGGGTACTCCCAAGAGCCAATGGGGACCATCACATCCTCCACAATTCCCTTTGGGGTTACTGTGGAATGGTCTACAAGTTACAAAACTGTTGTGGCCTTCCTCAATGAATATTGAAGGTTGAGCTTGAGAATGGTGTCCTTGGTCATCAAATTAATGGAAGCGCTAATATCGATTAGAGTGTGTGGGACAATGGTGCCATTAATTTGCACATCTCCTACAGGGCTTCTAGGGTCCAAATATTTTAGACAGATTACCTACCCTAGCATTATGTCGGACAATTGTCTAATTAAATTAATGGTAGGGGCATCCCTTTTTCGCCTCCATGGATGCTTGAATCACTTCTCTTTAATTAACTTATTTTAAATAGGAACATATTTTATTGCCTATAGAAGTGGGATTTTTACACATAGATTTTTCAATTCTCCCAGAAGTTCAGTCTCTTCTGGGGTAGGCTAGAGTGGTTGGGCTAATCTTTCAAGAAAGGGTGGATTTACTTTAATATTTCTTTTCTCTCTTTCTTCCTCAACCTCCCTAGGTGGAGGTGGAGGTTCGTTATCTGAGAGAACTCTCCCAGATCATGGTTTAATCTCCTAGTTTTCCACAACATAAGATGGGTATGTTGTCTCTCCATTGTATACCTACTGAACTTGCCTATTGTTTGGGTTTGGATTTGGACGGGCAGACATCTGGGGTTGCTTGGGGGTATCATAGTGTAGGAGTTGTGGTTGGGCAGGTGGCGGAGGAAATAGAGCTGGAGCATTATTGTATTGGGGCCTCCACCCCTGGAGCAGTGCATTCCACTAAGGTTGTGGTGGAGCATGAGGTTGAAATGACTCGCTGGCTAGATGGGAGTGATACTGAGATGCAAAGGACCAAGGAGGGGGTGCAGACCAGGAAGGATGAGCAGGGGGTCCCTAAGAAGGTATGGTTGTGGTTTGGTTGGGGTTGTAATATGCATGAGATGACCCTTGCATGCCCTGCTGGTATGGTCTAGGCCGATGAGGTCTCCTTTGGTTAACGTAGCAAAGCTACTCAGTGACCCCTTCAACTCCTTGATATACAACTTTGAGTCTGGGCAAAGATGGGCACTTGTCTATGGGGTGGTTATCTTCATAGACCGAGAAAATTTAAATAGAGTTCAATGGACATTCATTCTTAGGATGCCTCGTGGTGCATCTAGGACAAAAGATGGCCAAGGCTCTCTCTGCTTCCTCCTGCTTCCTCTTAATGTGCATGATTTCCATTTGCAAGGAAAGTGTTTGCAGCATCTCACTTTTGAAATCTTCCAACATGTTTCCAATTTCACCCTTGATGGATGAGTTGGGAGACGATGTACTAACCATAGGTTGACTACCCCTACCCCTTTTCCTAGCTACCGTATAATGGTTTCTAAAGACAGTCTTGATATCCTCATAGGGTAATTGGTAAATATCTCCTCCTCCTAACAAATGTAAGGTATCCCGAAGATCTTCTCTAACTTCCCTAAGCAGAACCAACTTTAGTGACTCAGGGTCAAGTATACACGTAACTCTTTTGTAACTAAGCCGAAATATTTCTTCGTAATCCTCTAGGGATTCATCATTGCCCAGGGTCCTCCTGAAAATTTCTTCTTTAGTATCTTTGACTGACAATAGTCTCGATATTTTTTGTTAAAGGCCTGTTGCATATGAGCCCAAGTTTTGGTTCTATCTCCACGTAAACCCATGAACGAGCACAATGCTACATCCTTGAGGGTAGATGGAAATAGTTTTAAATTTTGCTCATCATCTTTATAGTCATAGGTTTGACATATAACAACAAACTCAAATAGGAAAGTTTCGGGGTCCTCTGTGGTCAGGCCATGGAAATGAGGTAGGGGCAGAGGGGCTTATATTTTTCATCTAAGTCTCCCCATTAGTTTCCATGATGGAAAAGGCACCCTCAACTCTCTCCCTATTCTCTTTGTCATTTCTATTTTCAGCCATTGGTTTAGTAGGAATAGCTTCTTCTTCTTCTTCTTCTCTTGTAGGTTCTTCGAATATGTTAGGTTTCTCACCTAAGGGTTCCTCCAGTTCATAACCACCAATGAAGAGTGAAGTTGGCTATTGGATGTAGTGAGGATATTTGGATAAAATTTCCCTAAGTTGTCGCTATTCATACGAAGCATGAAAGGAAATATTTTTGGTTTGATTTTGTGCGTGTGTGTGTGTGTGTGTGTGTGTATTAACTTGGAATGTACTTTTAGAATTGAAATTGTTGATTGAATTAAAATTAATGACAAAATGGAAAAGATATTTGTTGAATTGAAATCTTGCTTGCAAAAAGGAAAGGAATGGAGACAATGCAAAATGAATGAAAGGAAACAACTAGATTACATTTGCAGAAATAAACTAATGGCAGAATATTGAAGACAAGAAATAGAAGAAAAGAAAGAAGTAATCACGTTCTACTCAGACACCTCCCTAGAAACGACACCAAAAAGTGATGAGCACCCATATTGCAGCAAGGATCCTGCAACTCCGGGGCTACCAGCTTTACTTATCAACCCAAGGTTTGTATAAACTTGGAGGTGACAGTGTTGTATGCACAAGTAAAAGTGATGGTCCTTCCTGTTGTCATTGTTCAACTGGAGAGAGACCACTGGGGTTCCAAGCTAGACTTTTGTGGAGTGATAATAAGCTTGATTCTTTGATGGAAGAAAGTTAAATCTACTGCTAAGAGAGTTACTCTACTACAATAGTTGACATGTAATGCTAAATCACACCATTCCCTATTTAACCATTTAAGAAGCTATGCTAGGCAGAAATTCTAAATCAACATGAAACAAATGCTACTATCGAAGTTGTAGAAGTAAGTAGCATCGAACAACACTAATGTGCAAGTAAAGAGACTAAACTAAATCTATTTTTGCTTTTAACGTATTTCTATGCAAAATCAAGTATGCAAACTAATTGTTCTTGTGGATGTGGCAGGTGAAATAAGGATGTTTGAGGATGACTGGAATGGTTATGAAATGGTTGGATGGTGTGGAGGACCCCTAGGAGGCTTTTGGTGACTTACTAGAGATTTTCCATCAATTCAGCCTCAAAACAGGTTGTTTCAGGAAAGCCTACAGGATGTACTAGAAACCTATAGGATGATCCTGTAGGAATTATAGGAAACCTACAAGATACAACCGAGATCTAAATGTGAGGTGTTGGGGGTGATGAGAGTCTTGGGAAAGGTGCGTGATGGGTAGAATGAGTGGGAGAGGTCTAGTATCACTCAAGAGTAAATATCTGAGATAATAGATGGCTAGATTCGCTCAAGCACTCAATGTGCTTGGGAGAATTTCTTTGAAAACTGATGGAAAACTACTGAAGGTGATAGTGAAAACAAGGGATGGATAAGGTGGATGAAGTGGAAGGTGGCTGTTGGCTATGAAGTCTTAGTATCCTCCTGAAGCACATGCTCTGCATAAAACATGTGTGTCTTCCCAAAAGGCTGCGCAACAAGATACATTTCATGATCTAGAAAAGCAGAATTAATGAATCATTTCCTATACTATGCATGAAGAATGCTTTTGAAAGGAATGAAAGCATGAGTGAGATCTACTGCATAAATGGAGATGAAAAATATGAAAATGAAATATACCTTGCAAAACTAATAAAATACTAAATTAAAGACAACAAACTCCAAATCTCATAAAATAACTAGAGATCTGTGTTTTTGGGGCTACTTAAGGGTCCCTTCCTTAAGTCATGGTCTGACAGGGAGGAAATGAGGTCGAGACACCTAAAAACAACCTTGTGGTGATACTTTTTCTCCTTGCTAACCTACTAGAAATAAGGCTCAAATGGAAGCAAACTATTAAACCACCAATATAATCTACACTAATGGTAATGGAGATGCATCTAAAAAGAAAATTAACAATGAAGCTATGAATCTACACTAAACATACATGTACAATAAAGAGGAGCCTTCGTAGCTAGGGTTTCGGCCATAACCCAAGAGCTTCAGCCTTCTGATTTAAATCAGTGCTCGCTCAAAACAAAACTCATTCTTATTACCAAAAAAACAAATTACATCAAGAGAACTTTCATAAGTATTGTAGCTCAAAAATAACTTAGAATTTTACAATAAAAATTAAAATCCTACTAAGGTCCTAGGCCTCTATACTTATACATCTGAAGTCCCCAATGAATTCCTTAAAATTAGGGAGGATTCGCTCCCAAACTCGAGATAAACTGGTGCTTTGTCTCTCACTTGCGTGGCTACCTTCTAGTCCTCATGATTTGACTGTTTACACTCCAAGATGATGTGATGAATGGAGGAATATTCAAATGGAGGAGTAGTAAGTGAGGAACATTTACCTCCTTCAATCCCTCTCCCTTGTCCCATTCAAGTTTTGACCTTAGTCTTTGCCAAAATTCCTTGATCTTCTCCTTTAATCCTATATTCAATGCATATTAGTCCACAAAGTATAATATCCAACTCTAACTCACCTCATAAACAAAATATAATAAAAAACATGTAATAAATTATGAGAAAAGTTGGTTTGACTAAGCTAGGAGGTGAATTAAGGCCCATATAATTACCCAATTATGAGGCTCATCAAATCCCTCAATTAGATGTTAAACACAATGATGCCAATTAGATCTCAAGACTTAAAGCAACTTATACCAATCACAAGATGAAATATTTAGAGCTTAAGTGTAGGAGTGCTTTTAGTGAAAAAATTAGGAATATTTTTGTAAACTTAGAATGAGACAAGCAAGTGTTAGATCTCAAAAATCAAATCAGCAGTAATACTTCAGAAAATTTTAGCACTTTACCAGACTTATGACAACAGTAAGAAAGTAAATTTAGATCATAACATTTACCCAACATATAAAGCATAAAAAATTCCAATGGTTAGCAAATGTAAATTTATGTACTTAGCCCACTTTATGATGATGTATTTAGTAATACATTACATCTGAAACAACTTATTAGAGCACTAAATAAATCATCATATCAATAAGCTAATGATCTAGAACCGATGCCCAAGATGCCCAAAAATAGGAAAAAATTCACCAAAAATGAAAAAATCAAATTTTAAGCCATCTTTAAATATATGATTCAGAAAAATTGCAGACTTGATTCAATCATTTACATAGTAAATTAGGGCAAGCAAATTTTTAGATATAGGCTAGATCTAATTCCCATCACTTTGATCCCTTCCCATTCCGTTTTAGTGGTCTCACAACAATATGGTATGGCTCTAGTCCCTATGGAAATGAGGTGAAGGAAAACAAGTTGGGAACCAACTTGCGTGGGAGACACAGATGAAAGACCTAGCTGGTCGGTAGAATTTTCGCAAGATTAATGATTAGATGAGATTTAAGGCATGTGACCAGTTCCTTATGGATTCACAATTCTTTCTTAATGTAAATTAATGCTAAGTAACTGGATGGACACCCGCTGCTTGAATGATTGGCTAACCTATATGACGTGAAAATCCTAGAATCTATGTGTGATGTAATGATCTTGGTTATGTTTAATTATATGCCTAGTCTAAGTAGAACCTCTCCCTTAACTGTATGGAGAAATAGTCTTTAGAGTAGGTTGTGAAATGGAATCCAACTGGAAGCAAGCAATGACTTGATTGACGATACCTCCCCTTGTGTTCCACCCACCCATTGCCTCCATTTCTATAGAGACTATGGCTTTGATGACTGCAAGGTCACTTTGTTAACCACTAAGAAGAGCTAAACCCATCAAGATAATTGGAAAAGGTTTTCCCTAGAGTCTATCAAGAAAGCTTATGCTAGGAGGAAAATTCTTAATCCAAGCTAGATCCTAGAATTCTTATGCAAGATAGATTGAGTGAACAGTTCTTAAGTTAAGCATGTTTATGTTATTTAAGTAATTAGTGTGAATTATCTTATAATAAGAGTACTTAACAATGATTAAATAACAATCTTAAGACAAGATATGTGCTTAAAGATACAAGTGCCAATATTCAACAATATTCCACAAGATATTTAGAAAATTCCAAATAAGCAATGCTGATATGCTCACTTAGAATGATAACCAATAAAAAATTTACAACCTCTGCCCATTCATGAATGGAAGTGGGATACCATAACTTTAGATTTCATAATTGGTCTACCTAGATCAAAAAGAAAAAATGATTCCATCATGGTGGTGGTCGATAAATTAAGTAAGGCAACTCATTTTATCCCTAGCTGGTCGGTAGAATTTTAGCAAGATTAATGATTAGATGAGATTTAAGGCATGTGACCAGTTCCTTATGGATTCACAATTCTTTCTTAATGTAAATTAATGCTAAGTAACTGGATGGACACCCGCTGCTTGAATGATTGACTAACCTATATGACGTGAAAATCCTAGAATCTATGTGTGATGTAATGATCTTGGTTATGTTTAATTATATGCCTAGTCTAAGTAGAACCTCTCCCTTAACTGTATGGAGAAATAGTCTTTAGAGTAGGTTGTGAAATGGAATCCAACTGGAAGCAAGAAATGACTTTATTGACGATACCTCCCCTTGTGTTCCACCCACCCATTGCCTCCAGTTCTATAGAGGCTATGGCTTTGATGACTGCAAGGTCACTTTGTTAACCACTAAGAAGAGTTAAACCCATCAAGATAATTGGAAAAGGTTTTCCCTAGAGTCTATCAAGAAATCTTATACTAGGAGGAAGGAAAATTCTTAATCCAAGCTAGATCCTAGAATGCTTATGCAAGATAGATTGAGTGAACAGTTCTTAAGTTAAGCATGTTTATGTCATTTAAGTAATTAGTGTGAATTGTCTTATAATAAGAGTACTTAACAATGATTAAATAAAAATATTAAGACAAGATATGTGCTTAAATATACAAGTGCCAATATTCAACAATATTCCAAAAGATATTTAGAAAATTCCAAATAAGCAATGCTGATATGCTCACTTAGAATGATAACCAATGGAAATTTTACAACCTCTGCCCATTCGTGAATGGAAGTGGGATACCATAACTTTAGATTTCATAATTGGCCTACCTAGATCAAAAAGACAAAATGATTCCATCATGTTGGTGGTCGATAAATTAAGTAAGGCAACTCATTTTATCCCTATTAAGTCCACCTACCAAACCAATTAGATAGTAGATGTATTTATGAGAGAGATTTTTATGTTGCCTAGAATTCCCCGAGTCATAATCTATAACCAAGATGTTAAGTTTACCTTTGCATTTTGGAAAGCATTATTCAAAAGATTGGGCACCCAGATCCACTTTACCACTTCCTATCACCCCAGATAGATGGGAAAACTGAACGAGTCAATCAAGTGGTGGAATACATGCTTCATATGTACGTCATGCAACAACCCGGGAAATGAGAGGAATATCTCCATCTAGTAGACTTTTCCTATAATAATAGGTATCACGAGTCGCTAAAAATGAATCCGTTCGAGGTACTTTATGTGAGGAAATGTACGGTCCGAGAAAATTGGAATAGTCCTGATAATAAAATGATATTAGGGCCAAACATGCTGGAGGAAATGGAAAAAACAGTAAGTAAGGTACGATAAAGTTTGAAGGCGTCACAGGATAGACATAAGGCATATGCTGATAGGAAGAGAACCTACCGGGAATTCCAAGTGGGGTATCACGTGTATGTCCGGATTAAACCAAATTGAAGTACCTTGAGGTGGGAAAGTTTGCCAAGTTGGCTCCCCGATTCTATGGTCCCTTCCAAATCCTAGAGAGTGTAGGACCGGTGGCATACCAACTCGCTCTACTGAGTCATATTCAAGTTCGTAATCTGTTTCATGTTTCCCTTCTGAAAAAATATTTTTATGATCCCTCACACATCATAGATTGGCTAGATATTCAGGTAAAGAGTAATTAAAGTATATATAAATATGTAAATCTCTTTTGATCATTAACATAGATATATGTATGCCAAGTTTATGATTATTGCAATTATGGCGGGTTGAACCAAAAGGATAATTTTTGATAGAGCCCCTGCATATACTTCATCAGAGAGAAGTAACATTGCGGATGTGAACTATCATCCATGTTAAAGTCTAGAGGAAGCACTTTAGTCCAGCGGAAGCGACTTGGTAAGATAGAGATTTTATGCAGGAGGCATGTATCGATGTGTTCCAAGAATAGATGGAGGAATAAACACTAGGGACAATGTTTCACTCAAGGGGGGTGAGTTGTGACACCCTCAGGTTCTAAGGTAATCATTAGTCATTTTACTATTATGGACAAAGTAAATTGTTAATAATTAGTTACTATGATGATTGGGATAGTAAATAGTAACTTTGATAAAGTAATAAATAAATTAAACAGTGTCTCTAAGAAAGGTTTATGAATTCATACTTGAGCCTCAGTAACTATATTTTCCCTAGACAATTATCAGTTAGGAGCAGTTATCTCCTTGCCTCCTCTTTTTCCAAGAAAAGGAAAAGGGAAGGGATGGGGGG
>APFE030332509.1:18933-40618 GCA_000404065.3 Pinus taeda
AGGTGGGTAAAAGGAAAGGATTTTCTTGAGTGAAGCAAGTTAAAGTGGTAGAAACCCTTGGATATTGTATTTCCTCAAGAAAGAAGAGGGACTGTGGGCTAGACTTGGGGTCCTAAGGCCGGGGAAATCCAACACTACTACCTTAGAAATTGTACAGAAGGAATTGAGGAGATCGGGGGGAAGAAGCTTGGACGTAATATAAAACTTATCATTGGAAGGGTGGTGGCTTAACCATAAATTCTTGAACATCACATAGCAAATAAGTTTTTAATCTTGGGTGCATGGATTTTTCTTGTTTTACTGTGTTCTTGGAAAAGGAAAATGGTTTTTGTAGTGTTAGTGTTAGTGTTTGCATCCTGACATCAATGATAAAAAATCCTCATCTCATATCATTTTAAGGGTACCACTTAGAATTTATTTATCATTCCACTAGGTCATGCAAAAAAATTAGTCACTGATGGCAATCCTAGTCTGAAAACATCACTCTTGCATAAATGCCATTAATTGCTGGCATAGTTTCATATCTTGTTGACTATACATCATCCATAATGTCATTTTTATCATGCCATTTGTATGAGTCATGAGGTCACTATGTCATCTTGAAATTTAGTCCTTCAAGGTCTCATTAGGTCTTTTAGGGTTTTTCAAGGTTTCATTAGGTCATTAGGGTTGCCAAGGTTCCATTCCATTGCATAATACCAAAAAGTAAAGGTTGATAAAATAACATCCCTTCGCCATGTGAAGATGATTTGTAAAGAGAAATGCTTATTTCATTATGTAATTTTATGTCTTTCAAATGTAAAAATTTCACCATCCCAAGCTGTTAACTCAGTGTCCCAAAGATTCTAGACCATCAAAAGGTCATTTTTTCAAAGGAAATAGTCAAGTGAAAGGGTAAAGTTTCAAGGGTTAAGTGCATGCCAAAGGGTGTTGTCCTTTCCCAAGGGTGTCCAAATCATCATTTTCCACAAGCATTAAACCCTAATTTCCTCACCCATTGAGCTAGGGTTGGCTATGGAATGAGAGACATCTAAGTATATGAGGCATAAGTGAGGTCATTTCATCAAGAATGAGGCCATTCCAACTCATACACATCATGTCTCCATAATTTTTCAATAAATCAATCCAAGGGACAAATCATTTGCCACAGATATGGCTAGTTTTTCTTAAAACTATGTTTTAGACCAAACAGGGATTAATTTGGAAAAAGTGAGAGATATTTTGTCCATAATAGGCAAAGGATGAAACAACTCCTTCATGTTTTACACAAGTGTCATGGTTTCAGAGAAATGTCAAAAATATAGTTGCTACAAGAGAGTTGCTACACTCCTACACTGACTTTGAAAAATAGTTCTGTATTCTAGCTGGATTGTCCAAATGACTTGCTTTATGAGTCAATTGATAACTAGAGTGAAATATCTTTCCAATGAGCTATCATGATCTCAATTTGGGCTTGAGGAAGACCTACAAAAGTTTCCTGCAAGAGAACACTTCATTTTTTCAACCTCATTATACACGTTTTGACCAGTCGTGGGAGAAATGACTTTTAAGGAGCTATAATTGATCATTTACAGTGCTTGATAGGTCCATTATGTAGCCAGGAGAGTACCCACTCCTAAAAGCTATCATGTGCTAAATTTGGACATAGGGAAGGTAGTCTAAATCAGCCTGAAAGTTGGAGGGCGTGTTTAACCAAGATGTTCCACGCTGGGTAGAATCGTTGCATGCCTAAGTGTGGTGATGTGTGATTGTGTAGTGAAGTGTACATTTACCTGAACCAGCCAAAGCAAATTTCAACAGAACTGCACACCTATGCATTGAAGGGCACGCTTGTCAAGGACTCTCCGTGTTGGTACTTGGTATTGTGCGTTTTTCCAGTAAAGCCTCACAAACCCTAGGAGCGCCAAAACACCACTTTCCTTCATCTGATCAAGCTACAAAGGCTTCTATTACTTACATACGATAAGTAAGTGGCCCGATATCTCTTTTTCTCCATCGGTTAAGCAAGTTGGCACCCTAAATTTTAAAACTCAAGAAAGGGCTTTCTTGTATGTTTCCAAAATCACCTATTTGATCAGAATTACAACACTTCATAGATTTTGCACCCTCAAATCATCCTTGCCTAAACTTCATTCAATATCGCTCACTATTTCACTCCCCTTGACCCACATATAAGTCCCTCAATTTTCCACCTTAAAGACATGGGAGAAGAGAGTCACACTAGTTCAAAAGAAGGGGAAAGAGGCACGTGTTTACCCACAGAAAGTGGGAGGAGCCTTGCCTTCATCATTAGCACTACAGGTTAAAGGAAAAGAGAAAATGGTGGAGGAAGCATAGGTCAAACAGCAGCATGAAAAACATGACACTGAAATGGAGCTTATCCTTATGAACTCAAGAGATGAGGAGAAATACAAAATCACTCAGGATACCTTGAAAGCAAAGGATGCCAAAATTAGGGAGCTTGAGACTAGTTTAAAAAGGGCCAAATATATTATCTCCTTTTATGAGCAAGAGAACAAGCAGCTAGTGGTCAAGCAAGAATTTATTTAAAACAAGTACATCAAGGCAAAGAAGGAGGATGAGAAGGCCAAATATCAACTTGATGAGGCTTGTGGAGATTATGGATAACTGGATGATGAACAGGGATAGAAAAAAATACCAAGAACAATAGGATTAAAGAGAGCCTTAGAGCTTGAAAGGCAAAAGGAGGCAAAATTGTAGGATTAGTTCACTTTAAATGAGCAATTGGTCAAGGACATAGCTGAGAATAGAGAGTCTTGGCTTGAGAAGGTGAACACAAGCTTGGAGACCCTCTTGGACAAAGCAAACAAAGATGTTGAGATACAAAGGGAGATGGCCAAGTATTACGCATAGAGGAACCAAGTGGGAAGGACCAAGCTCAAAAGAGCTCATGAGAAAATTGACAAATTGAGCAAGAAGGAGGAGAAGAGGAGACTTGAGGTATTTGACGAGGCATCCCTACATGCCTCTAACCTTTGATCAGTCATAAAAACACATTTTTGGGCATGTTGAACCATTTTTGAGCTTGAAGGAAGTTGCTGAGATTTTCAGACAATTTTTAGCACAGTCACGGTGGTGAAACACATAACACCTTGGGTGCTACGCTCTTTTTTGGGGCATCCAATGAGGAAATGGTCAGAATTTTTGGATTCAAAATGGTTTGTACATGCACCTTGTGCATTTTCTAAGGTTTTGGAGTAGAACTGGTTAACCAAAAGGGCCAAAAACCCTAAAACAATGACCTTTCTGCCCTGTTTTTGGCCTGGGCACTGCACGCTGAGCAGTGTTGGGAGAATTGACCTTTGAAAGGGAAAATGAACTCCAAATGGAAAAATTCAAGATTTTCTGGAAAGTAGACTTTAATATATTTCTAGCAAGCTATTGTGGGCCCAATTTTGACACCAGGAAGGCACTCAAAAGTCCACTAGAAGATGAAGTGCACGCTTGGCATTGGCGCTGCACGCCTAGCACTGGCGTTGCGTGTTTGATAATTTATCCATATTTTCACTTTCATCCCAGTTTTCAATTTCACCTTGGCAAATCATGAATTATCTACCTAAATGATGAGTTAAATGTAATTATCATGTTTCTAGTACTTACTAGGGTAAACACATTAGGTATATCAAGTTCATGAGGTGTAATGAATCAGTCTGCTTGGATTAGGGATGAGTCGATTTGATCTCCCTATTCTCTTGTTATCAGTTCAACCTTTCTTGGATCCTTCCCTCTTCTCATGGATTTGACACCCTGAGGTTAGGATGGGTGGTTTGAAGCCTATATTATGTATTTCCCTAGTCATTTTTAGGGGTTGGATTCAGGGGAATGCTTAGGCTTTGATAGACATCACTTTGTACCAGGTACAATAGGAGATTAATGAAAAATTGTAGATATTTATTTGGGATCCATGCGGTATGATGCTTAGTTCAGTTTTTCTTATGTTTTCATGTGTTAAAATGTATTGTTGACTCCATTTCATCATTTCATACTCTTTATGTGAATGTATACAAGTCTAAAAGGTAGAATCCATAACTTTTATGCTATGTTTTTAGTAAACATTTCACAGTCTGTGTTTTCTTCAGTTTAGGAAGAATCCATGAGGTTTACATGCTCTTCCTAGCTTCCTCGCCTCTATTTTCACCTCACCCATCAAACCCTTAGTTTATGATTGTTGTGCATACCTAGCCCCATTGAACACCCTGCAATTTTGATGTAATTTCCTTTCCCTAACTGTTTGGCTCCTCCTCATTCAGCAAAACCCTTCAAAATCAAATCAAACCTTGTGCTGCTATACCTACCTAATATCAGTTTCTAGATCCAGTCAATTTGGTTGATATCCTTACGGAGAGAGCCCTCTCCTGGTGTAGGAGGGCTATCTACTTGGCTAAGCATGGTTTGTGGTTACCCTGGCATTGCCTTCCTTCAGCCTGAGGTTCAATCCAGGTCATAACATATTGGCAACCATACTGGGGAATGAGAGAAAGGTTTCGTATTCCTTGGGAAATATCATCAAAGTTTAGATCTAGATCTGATTGTTGATGGTGGACAATGATCAGACATAGAAAGGCTGAAATCATTCACCTAGGGACTCCAGCGTCGAAAAATCCCAAGGTTCAGAATTTTTATGGCAACTCCATTGTTCAAGAACCAGAAGCCTGAAGAATTTCTTGGTGAATTTATTGTTATCAAAATGGATTATTTTGCTAGAAGGTATGCTCACATGAGACGAGATCACATTCCAGGTTTCCCAAATAAAATTCCTAAGGTAGAATGGAAACTCAATTTTCCTATGTTTAAAGATGATGATAGGAATGATGCTGCTTTACATCTGGTTAGATTTCACATGCATACCCGCAAGTTGAAGGTTGATTTTCCTGAAGACTGCTTGATGAAGATATTCATGGCAACTTTGGAAGGTGAACCTCGATCTTGGTGTGAAAGTTTCCCACCTACTTGTATTTATTGTTTAAAGGATTTTCATACCATGTTCTCTGAAAGGTATAAAGAATCTTATCCATCCTTAACATTAGTTTAGAATTGTTGTAAACATGTTTATAGTTTTACTGAAAATATTGAGAAAGTTTATGAAGATGATGACTTCATGGATGATGAGATCATGGAAGTCCTGTATGAAAATCCATTTCAGCAGCATAAAGAGAGCTTAGAGGATACTTATCAAGATGCTTAGGAAAATTTGCAGCAGGTTCATGATATTAGTTCAATTGAAAATGATGGAAGACGAGGTCTTATTTCAGATTTTCTCAAAGAAGATGACAACATGCAGGAAAATAAAGTTCCAATTTCAGATTGTCATAAATTCAAGTTGGCTCTTTCAGATCTAGATTCATATCGTGATGATGAAGAGTACCTTGTTTCGAATCCCATGTAGGAGAGATCTGTTATTGAGATAATCTTGAATGAAGAAAACAAAGTTATTGACCCAAGTATTCTCATTTCATTAGAACAAAGCCTTCACAAGGAGGTAATCCAGTCCCTTTATGAAAAATAAGATGAGATCTTTGTTCAACTAAGTGAAAAATATTCTTTGGATAATTCAGTGGTAAATGATGGAAGTGTTAGTTTTGAGTTTCCAGAACTATCTGAAGTTTTCCCTCATTATTGATGAGTGCAATAAGAAACATGAAAATCTAGTTGCCATGTCATATGAATATATACAACATCCTTGTCAAACTTTAGGAGTGAAAGAAGACATTATTGTTTTAGCGAAAGAAAACAAAAAGTATTGTCTCTTCTGTCTGAAGATGAGATAGATCAACTCCTGAAAGGTAATGTTACAACCCAAGCTAATGCAGGTTTGCAGCATTCACATAGTCAAGAAGGTGTTAGTGAAGCTTCTTCCACTATTGAAAATGAGAATATTCTTGAAATTAGATTTATAGATCAATGAAAATATATTATTTTCTTTCATGAAGATGATAGGTCTATCATGTTTGATAATCTTGAAGAATGTTTTCTCTTTAAGAATGACTTAGACTATGAAATTGAGGTATGAGCCTGAGAGATACAGTATGCCAGAAATCGAGTCAGAATTTCTCATGCTCAAGGAATTTACACCCAACAACCAGATAGCAGAAGTTTATACTTCTCTATGCCTTCCTATCAATCCATAACCAACTTTTCTTTCAGATCAGAATGAAGGCAATACTTGTATTTTTTCTGCTTGATCTCAAGACAAGGTAGTGCTTCAGGATTTTCAAGATCTCTTTGGAATTCTTTCGCAAGCATTACAGAAGGTGAATGTTCTATGGTTTCTTAGCATAAGAATTGGTTTCAATTTTTATTGTGAGTTGCCTACATGTACATCATTCTGCCTGCTCAGGGAAAGTGAGAGCATAATTTTAGTGAGTAGCCATCTGCTAGATTGGCTACATTGGAAGGTTAACTTCACAGGATTATACATATTTATTCAGTAGGAAGATGGTTGTCATTAGTATTTGAAGCCCTCAAATCTCGATAATAAGTTTTGTAAGTACTTGTTTCAGTTAAATAGGCTTGAGTAATTTTTTTGAGTCAATTTCAAGTAAGTTTCGATTAAGTTTGTGTAATTTGAAGTTGTTAGTGTTTAGTCATGCATTTCAATTTAAGTTTTTGACCGTATTGGCCCACATGGTTAGGCACTTGGTCTATAGTGTCCTTGACACCTCCAAGGAGCTACCATCCCCAATAAGGCCAATGTTAGTGTCAGTATTTTCATCCTACCATCAGTGATCAAAAATTCTCTTTTTGTATCATTTTAAGGGTCCCACTCATAATTTTTTTATCATTCCACTAGGCCATGCAAAAATTTAGTCATTTATGGTAGTCCTAGTACAAAAACATCACTCTTCCCAAAATGTGATTAATTGTTCGCATAGTTTCATATCTTGTTGAATGTACATCATCCATAAAGTCATTTTATCATGCCATTTGTATGAGTCATGAGGCCATTATGTCATCTTGAAATTCAGTTATTCAAGGTCTCATCAGGTCTTCTAGGCTTTTTCAAGGCTTCATTAGGTCATTACGGTTTCCAAGGTTCCATTCCATTGCATAAGACTAGCAAGTAAAGGGTGATCAAATAACATCCCTTCATCATGTCAAGATTATTTGTAAAGAGAAATGCTTATTTGATTATGTAATTTTATGTCTTTGAAATGTAAACATTTCACCCTCCCAAGCTGTTACTGAGTGTTCTAAAGATGCTATACCATCAAAAGATCAATTTGTCAAAGGAAATAGTCAAGTGAAAGGGTAAATTTTCGAAGGGTTAAGTGCATGTCAAAGGGAGTTGTCTTTTCCCAAGAGTGTCCAACTGATCATTTTCCACAAGCACTAAACCCTAATTTCCTCACCCATTGAGCTAGGGTTGGTTATGGAATTAGAGACATCAGAGTATATGAGACGTAAGGGAGCTCATTTCAGCAAGTATGAGGCCATTCCAACTCATACATATCATGTCCCCATCATTTTTCAATAAGTCAGTCCAAGGGACAAATCATTTGCCACACATAGGGCTCGTTTTTCTTAAAACTATGTTTTAGAACAAAAATGGATGAATTTGGCAAACATTAGAGAAGTTTTTATCCATAATAGGCCAAGGATATAAAACCTCCACTTTTTACACAGGTGTCACGGTTTTAGAGAAATGTCAAAAATACAGTTGCTAGAAGAGAGTTGTTGCACTTCTACAGTGACTTTGGAAAAATCAATTTTTCTTCTAGCTGGGTTGTCCAAATGACTTTATTGATGAGTAAAATGACAACAAGAGAGAAATATATTTCCAATGATCTCTCATTATCTCAATTTTTAGTTGAGGAAGACCTCCAAACGTTTGTTGCAAGAGAACACTTCATTTTTGCACCTTGATTTTGCAATTTTTGAACAGTATTGGGAGAATTGACTTTTCAAGGCTATATAATTGATCATTTTTAGTAATTTATAGGTCCATTGGCTAGCCAAGAGAGAGGCCTTTCCAACGAGCTATCATGGGCTCAATTTGGACACCGAGAAGGCATTCAAAATCAACCGGAACATTGGAGGCCATGTTTAACAAGGACGCTGCATGGTGGGTAGAGTCATTGTGCACCTGAGTGTGGTGTTGTGCACCTATGGAGTGAAGGGCACATTTGCCTGACCGGGCTAGAGAAAATTCCAATGGCACTACATGCTTGTGTGTTGAAGGGCATGTTTGTCAAGGATGTTGCACGCTGGCACTTGGTACTGTGCATTTATCCAGCAAAGTCTAAAAAACCCTTTGAGCACCAAAACACCACTTTTCTTCATCTGCTCAAGCTAAAAAGGCTTCTATTACCTGCATACAACAAGTAAGTGGCCTAGAATCTCTTTTTCTCCTTCAATTAAGCAAGTTAGCACCCTAAATTTTAAAACCCTAGCAAAGCCTTTCTTGTATGTTTCCAAAATCACCTATTTGATCAAAATTAAAACACCTCATAGACTTTGTCACCCTAAAATAATTCTTGCATGTACTTCATTCAATACCCCTCACTATTTCACTCACCCTGACCCACATATCAGTCCCTCAAGTTTCCACCTTAAAAACATGGCAGACGAGAGTCACACTAGTTTAGAGGAAGGGCATAGAGCCAAGTGTTTACCCCACGCAAAGTGGGAGGGGCCTTGCCTTTGTCATCAACAATACAGGTTAAATGAAAAGAGAAAATGGTGGAGGAAGAAGAGGTCAAACAACAACATGAAAAACATGACACTGAAAAGGAGCTTCTCGTTGTGAACTCAAGTGATGAGGAGAAAGACAAAATAACTCAAGCTGCCTTGAAAGCAAAGGATGCCAAAGTTAGGGAGCTTGAGGCCAGTTTACAAAGGGCCAGATATATCATCTCCTTTTATGAGCAAGAGAACAAGTAGCTAGAGGTCAAGCAGGAATTGATGCAAACCAAGTAAAACAAGGCAAAGAGGGAGGCTCAAAAGGCCAAATTTCAGCTTGAGGAGGCTTATGGAGATTATGGAGAGCCGGATGATGAAAAGGGACAGAGAAAAAGACTAATAATAAGAGGATTAAGGAGAGTCTTAGAACTTGAAAGGCAAAAGGAGGTAGAATTGGAGAAAAAACTCACTTTAAATAAGCAATTAGCCAAGGACATGGCTAAGAATAAAGAGTCTTGGCTTGAGAAGTTGAACAGGTGCTTGGAGACCCTCTGGGACAAAGCAAACAAATATGTTGAGATACAAAGGAAGATGGCCAAGTATTCTACACGAAGGAACCAAGTGGCAAGGAGTAATTTCAAAAGAGGTCATGAGAAAGTTGACAAATTGACCAAGCAAGAGGAGAAGAGGAGACTTGACATATTTGCTAAGGCATCCCTACATGCCTCTAACCTTTTAATTGTCATAAAAACACATTTTTAGGCATCTTTAACCATTTTTGAGCTTGAAGGAAGTCACTGAGATTTTCAAACATTTTTTAGCACATTCATGGAGGTCAAACACGCAACACCTTGGGTGTTGCGCTTTTTTTTAGGGTGTCCAATGAGGAAATGGTCAGCTATTTTGGATTCACAATGATGAGTACATGCACCATGTGCATTTGCTAATGTTTTTTAGCAGAACTAGTTGAACAAAAGGGCCAAAATCCCTCAAAAAAAGACCTTTTTCCCCTCTTTTTGGCTTGGGCATTGCACACTGAGTAGTGTTGGGAGAATTGACCTTTGACAAGGAAAATGAACTCCACATGCAAAAAGTCAAGAGTTTTTGGAAACTAGATTTTAATATATTTCCAACAAGCTATTGCAGGCCCAATTTTGACACTGGGAAGGCACTCAAAAGTCCACCTGAAGATGAAGGGCACACCTGGCATGTGTGTTGCGTGCCTAGCATAGCGCTGCGCGTTTGACAATTTGTCCATATTTTCACTGTTTTGTTCCAATTTTCACTTTAACCTTGGCAAATCATGAATTTATCTATGTAAATGATGAGTTAAATGTAATTATATTTTTTCTAAGACTTACTAGGTTTAAATACATTGGGTAAATCAAGTTCATGAGGTGTAATGAATCAATTTGCTTGGATTAGGGATGAATCACTTTGACCACCCTATTCTCTTGTTATCATTTCAACCTTTCTTGGATCTTTCCCTCTTCTCATGGATTCGACCCCCTGATGTTAGGATGGGTGGTTTGAAGCCTATATTATGTATTTCCCTAGCCTTTTTTAGGGGTTGGATTTAGGGGAATGCTAGGCTTTGATAGACATCATTTTGTACTAGTTACAACAAGAGATTAATGAGAAATTCCAGCCATTTATGTGGGATCCATGTGGTATGATGCTTAGTTCAGTTTTTCTTATGTTTTCACACATTAAAATGTATTGTTGACTCCATTTAATAATTTCACAATTTTTATGTGAATGTATACAAGTCTGAAAGGCAGGATCCATAACTTTTATGCTCTTTTTTTGGTAGACATTTCACAATTTGTGTTTTCTTCAGATTAGGAAGAATCCATGAGGCTTACATGCTCTTCCTAGCTTCCTCACGTGTATTTTCACCTCATCCATCAAACCCTAAGGTTGTGATTGTTGTGTCAACCTTGTCCCATTGAACACCCTGCAATTTTGACCTAATTTCCTTGCCCTAACTGTTTGGCTCCTCCTCTTCCAGCAAAACCCTTGAAAATCAAATCAAACCTTGTGCTATTATACCTAGCCTAATATCAGTTTCTAGATCTAGTCAATTTGGCTAAGATCCCTACAGAGAAAGCCCTCTCTTGGCCTAGTAGGGCTAGCTACTTGGCTAAGCATGGTTTGTGGTTACCCTAACATTGCCCTCCTTCAGCCTGAGGTTCAATACAGGTGATAACATATTGGCAACCATACTAGGGAATCAGTGAAAGGTTTCATATTCCCTCGGAAATATCATCAAAGTTCAGATCTAGATCTGATTGTTGATGGTGGACAACGATTAGACATAGGAAGACTAAAATCATTCACCTGGTGACTCCAATGTTGAAAAATCCCAAGGTTCAAAATTTTTATGGCAACTCCACTGTTCAAGAAAAAGTAGCCTAAATAATTTCTTGGTGAATTTATTGTTATCAAAATGGATTCATTTGCTAGAGGGTATGTTCCCATGAGACGAGATCGCATTCCAGGTTTCCCAAATAAAATTCCTAAGGGAGATTGGAAAACGAATTTGCGTATGTTCAAAGATGATGATAGTAATGATGTTTCTTTGCATCTGGTTAGATTTCACACGCATACTAGCAAGTTGAAGGTTGATTTTCCTGAAGACTACTTGATGAAGATATTCATGGCCACTTTGGAAGGTGAAGCTCGATCTTGGTGTGAAAGATTGGTGCCTGCTTGTATTTACTCTTTAAAGGATTTTCATACCATGTTCTTTGAAAGGTATAAAGAAACTTGTCCATCCGTAATATTAGTTCAGAATTGTTGCAAACATGTTTATAGTTTTATTGAAAATCTTGAGAAAGTTTATGAAGATGATGACTTCATGGATGATGATATCATGGAATCACTATATGAAAATCCATTTCAGCAGCATAAATAGAGCTTAGGGGATACTTATCAATATGCTCAGGAAAATTTGTGGTTCATGATCTTAGTACAATTGAAAATGATGGAAGACAAGGTCTTATTTTAGATCTGCTCATAAAAGAAGACAACATGCAGGAAAATCAAGTTCCAATTTCATATTGTGATAAAGTCAAGTTGGCTCTTTCAGATCTATATTCAGATCGCGATGATGAAGAGTACCTTGTTTTGAATCCCCTATAGGATAGCTCTGTTGTTGAGATAATATTGAATGAAGAAAAAAAAAGTTATTGACCCAAGTGTTCTCATTTCATTAGAACAAAGTCTTCACGAGGAGGTAATCCAGTCCCTTTATGAAAAAAAGATGAGATCTTTGTTCAAGTAAGTGAAAAATATTCTTTGGATAATTCAGTGGTAAATGATAGAAGTGTTAGTTTTGAGTTTCAAGAATATTTGAAGTTTTCCCTCATATGAGTAACAAGTGCGATAAGAAACATGACAATCTGGTTTCCATGTCATATGAAGATATCCAACATCCTTGTCAAACATTAGGAGGGAAAGAAGACAATTATTGTTTTAGCGAAAGAAAACAAAAAGTACTATCTCATCCGTATAAAGATGAGATAGATAAACTCATGTAAGGACATGTTACAAGCCAAGCTAATGCAGGCTTGCAATGTTCACATAGTCAAGAAGCTGTTAGTGAAGCTTCTTCCACTTTTGAAAATGAGGATAGTCTTGAAATTAGATTTATATATCAGTGAACATATATTATTTTCTTTCATGAAGATGATATGGTTGTCATGTTTGATAATATTCAAAAATGTTTTATATTTAAGAATGACTTTGACTATGAAATTGAGGAGTATGTGCCCAAGAGAGACAATATGCCAGAAATTGAGTCCGAATTTCTCATGCTCGAATTAGCAGCCAACTGTTGTTTCAGATTAGAATGAAGGGAGTACTTGTATCTTTGCTGTTGGATCTCAAGACAAGGTAGTGCTTCAGGAATTTCAGGATTCCTTTAGGATTCTTTTGCAAGCATTGGAGAAGATGAATGTTTGTATGGGTTTTTAGCATAAGCATTGGTTTCAATTTTTGTTGTGATTTGCCTACATGTACATTATTCTGCTTGCTCGGGGAAAGTAAGATCATAATTTCAGTGAGTAGCCATCTACTAGATTGGTTACATTGGAAGGTTCACTTCACATGATTGTACATATTTCTTTAGTAGGTAGATGGTTGTCAATAGTATTTGAAGCCCTCAAATATCGATGGTCTACTGCCATTAATAAGTTCTGTAAGTACTTGTTTCAGTTAAGTAAGACTTGAGTCATTTTTTTGAGTCAATTTCAAGTCAATTTTGATTCAGTTTGTGTCATTTGAAGTTGTCAACATTTAGTCATGCATTTCAATTTAAGTGTTTGACCGTATTGGCCCACATGGTTAGGCACTTCGTCTACAGTCTCCTTCACACCTCCAAGGAGCTACCATCCCCAATAAGGCTGATGTTAGTGTAAGTATTTGCATCCTACCATTAGTGATCAAAAATCCTCTTTTCATATCATTTTAAGGGTCCTACTCAGAATTTTTTATCATTCCACTAGGTCATGCAAAAAATTAGTCATTGATGGTAGTCCTAGTCCAAAAAAATCACTCTTCCCTAAATGTGATTAGTTGCTAGCATAGGTTCATATATTGTTGACTGTACATCATCCATAAAATTATTTTTATCATGCCATTTTTATGAGTCATGAGGTCATTATTTCATCTTCAAATTTAGTCCTTCAAGGTCTCGCTAGCTCGTTTAAGGTTTTTCAAGGTTTCAATAGTTCATTAGGGTTGCCAAGGTTCCATTCCATTGCATAATACTAGCAAGTAAAGGGTGATCAAATAACATCCCTTCATCATGTGAAGATGATTTGTAAAGAGAAATGCTTATTTCATTATGTAATTTTATGTCTTTCAAGTGTAATAATTTCACCCTCCCAAGCTGTTAACTCAGTGTTCCAAAGATGCCAGCCCATCAAAAGATCAATTTGTCAAAGGAAATATTCAAGAGAAAGGGTAAAGCTTCAAAGGGTTAAGTGCATGCCAAAGGGAGTTTTCTTTTCCCAAGGGTGTCCAACTCATCATTTTCCACAAGCACTAAACCCTAATTTCCTCCCCCATTGAGCTAGGGTTTGCTATGGAATTAGAGACATCAGAGTATATGAGACATAAGGGAGGTCATTTCAGCAAGTATGAGGCCATTCCAACTCATACAACATCATGTCCCCATCATTTTTCAATAAGTCAGTCTAAGGGACAAATCATTTGCCACACATAGGGCTGGTTTTTCTTAAAAATATGTTTTAGAACAAAAATGGATGAATTTGGAAAACATTAGAGAGGTTTTTTCCATAATAGGCCAAGGATAGAAAAACTCCACTTTTTACACATGTGTCATGGTTTTAGAGAAATGTCAAAAATACAGTTGCTACAAGAGAGTTGGTGCACTTCTACAGTGACTTTGGGAAAATCAATTTTTCTTCTAGTTGGGTTGTCCAAATGACTTTATTGATGAGTCAACTAATAACTAGAGAGAAAAAATATTTCCAATGAGCTATCATTATCTCAATTTTGAGTTGAGGAAGACCTCCAAATGTTTCCTACAAGAGAACCCCTCATTTTTGCACCCTCATTCTACAATTTTTGAATAGTCTTGGGATTATTGAATTTTCAAGGGAATATAATTGATCATTTTTAGTCCTTGATAGGTCCATTTCTAGCTAAGAGATAGACACTTCCAAAGAGCTATCATGGGCTTAATTTGGACATCCTAAAGGCAATCAAAATAAACGTGAAAATTGGAGGGCACATTTAACAAGGATGCTGCATGCTGGGTAGAGTTTGCGTGTGCCTGAGTGTGGGCCTGCATTCCTATGGAGTGAAGGGCGCATTTGCCTAACCAAGCTATAGAAAATTTCAACTGCGATGTGCACTTGTGCGTTGAAAGGCACATTTTTCAAGGACGCTGCACGCTGGCACTTGGTGCTACGTGTTTGGCCAATAAAGTCTGGACAACCCTATGAATGCCAAAATACCACGTTTCTTCATCTGCTCAAGCTACAAAGGCTTCTAGTATCTGTATACAACAAGTAAGTGGCCCAATCTCTCTTTTTCTCCATTAATTAAGCAAGTTGGCACCCTAAATTTTAAAACGCTGGCAAATCCTTTCTTGTATGTTTCCAAAATCACCTATTTGATCATAATTACAGTACTTCATAGACTTTGTCACCCTAAAATCATCCTTGCATGTACTTCATTCAACATCCCTTACTATTTCACTCACCTTGACCCACATATCAGCCCCTCAAGTTTCCACCTTAGAAACATGGTAGAAGAGAGTCATGGTTTTTCTTAAAAATATGTTTTAGAACAAAAATGGATGAATTTGGCAAACATTAGAGAGGTTTTTGTCCATAATAGGCCAAGGATAGAAAAAATCTACTTTTTACACATGTGTCACGGTTTTAGAGAAATGTCAAAAATACAGTTGCTACAAGAGAGTTGCACTTCTACAGTGACTTTGGGAAAATCAATTTTTCTTCTAGTTGGGTTGTCCAAATGACTTTATTGATGAGTCAACTAATAACTAGAGAGAAAAATATTCCCAATGAGCTATCATTATCTCAATTTTGAGTTGAGGAAGACCTCCAAATGTTTCCTACAAGAGAACCCCTCATTTTTGCACCCTGATTCTACAATTTTTGAATAGTCTTGAGATAATTGAATTTTCAAGAGAATATAATTGATCATTTTTAGTCCTTGATAGTTCCATTGCTAGCTAAGAGAGAGAGACTTCCAAAGAGCTATCATGGGCTTAATTTGGACATCCGAAAGGCAATCAAAATAAACATGAAAATTGGAGGGCACATTTAACAAGGATGCTGCATGCTGGGTAGAGTTCTTGTGTGCCTGAGTGTGGGCTTGCATTCCTATGGAGTGAAGGGCGCATTTGCCTAACCAAGCTATAGAAAATTTCAACTGCGATGTGCACTTGTGCGTTGAAAGGAAAGGCACATTTGTCAAGGACGCTGCACGCTGGCACTTGGTGCTACGTGTTTGGCCAATAAAGTCTGGACAACCCTATGAATGCCAAAATACTACGTTTCTTCATCTGCTCAAGCTACAAAGTCTTCTAGTATCTGCATACAACAAGTAATTGGCCCAATCTCTCTTTTTCTCCATTAATTAAGCAAGTTGGCACCCTAAATTTTAAAACTCTAGCAAATCCTTTCTTGTATGTTTCCAAAATCACCTATTTGATCATAATTACAACACTTCATAGACTTTTTCACCCTCAAATCATCCTTGCACCCACCTTAGAAACATGGTAGAAGAGAGTCACAGTAGTTCAGAAGAAGGGGAACGAGGCAGGCGTTTACCCCAGGGAAAGTGGGAGGGGCCTTGCCTTCCTCATCAATGTTACAGGTTGAAGGAAAAGAAAAAATGCTGGAGAAAGCGGAGGTAAAATAGGAGCATGAAAAACATGACACTGGAAAAGAGTTCCTCCTTGTGAACTCAGGTGATGAGGAGAAAGACAAAATCACTCAAGCTGCCTTGAAAACAAAGGATGCAAATGTTAGGCAGCTTGAGACCAGTATACAAAGGGCCAAATATATCATCTCCTTTTATGAGCAAGAGAACAAGCAGCTAGAGGCCAAGTATGAATTGATGCAAAAAAAGTACAACAAGGCAAACAAGGAGGCTGAGAAAGCCAAATTTCAGCTTGATGAGGCTTATGGAGATTATGGAGAGCCAGATGATGAACAGGGACAAAGAGAAAGAGCAAAAATAAGAGGATTAAAGAGAACTTTAGAGCTTGAAAGGCAAAAGGAGGCAGAACTAGAGAAGTAACTCACTTTAAATGAGCAATTGGCCATGGACATAGCTGAGAACAGAGAGTCTTCGCTTGAGAAGTTGAACACACACTTGGATACCCTCTTGGACAAGGAAAACAAAGATGTTGAAATAGAAAGGATGATGGTCAAGTATTATCCACAGATGAACCAAGTGGCAAGGCGTAAGCTCAAAAGAGCTCATGAGAAAATTGACAAATTGACCAAGCAAGAGTAGAAGAGGAGACTTGACATATTTGCTGAGGCATCCCTACATGACTCTAACCTTTGATCAGTCATAAAAAGATAGTTTTGGGCATGTTGAACCATTTTTGAGTTTGACAAAAGTTGCTGAGATTTTCAGAAAATTTTTAGCACAGTCATGGAGGTCAAACGCGCGCTACGCTCTTTTTTCGGGCATCCATTGAGGAAATGGTCGGCATTTTTGGATTCACAATTATGAGTACATGCACCCTTTGCATTTGCTAAGGTTTTGGAGTAGAACTAGTTGACCAAAAGGGTCGCACCCTTTGCATTTGCTAAGGTTTTGGAGTAGAACTAGTTGACCAAAAGGGCCAAAAACCCTCAACAAATGACCTTTCTGCCCTCTTTTTGGCCTGGGAACTACACCCTGAGCAGTGTTGGGTGAATTGACTTCTGACATGGAAAATGAACTCCAAATACAAAAATCCAAGCTGTTCTGGAAAGTAGACTTGAAGATATTTCCAACATGCTCTTTTGGGCCCAACTTGGACACTGGGAAGGCACTCAAAAGTGCACCTTAAGATGAAGGGTGTGCTTGGAATTGGCCCTGCAGTCCTTGAGTTTCACAATTTGTCTAGGTTTTCACTGTTTCATCCTAGTTTTCACTTTGACCTTGGCAAATAATGAATATATATATATATATATATATATATATATAATATATATATATATATTATATATATATATATATTATATTATATATAATATGATGATTTAAATGTAATTATGGTTTTTCTAGTACTTACTAGGGTAAATGCATTAGATAAATCAAGTTCATGAGGTGTAATGAATCAGTTTGCTTGGATTAGGGATGATTCATTTTGACCATCCTATTCTCTTGTAGGTTCAGCCTTTCTTGGATCTTTCCCTCTTCTCATGGATTCGACCCCTTGAGGTTAGGATGGGTGGTTTGAAGCCTATATTATGTATTTCCCTAGTCATTTTTAGAGGTTGGATTCATGGGAATGCTTAGGCTTTAATAAACATCATTTTGTACCAGTTACAAAAGGAGATTAATGAAAAATTGTAGCTATTTCTTTGGGAGCCATGCATTATGATGCGCAGTTCAATTTTTCTTATGTTTTCATGTGTTAAAATCTATTGTTTTGGGATCCATAACTTTTATGCTCTATTTTGTGTAGACATTTCACAATTTGTGTTTTCTTAGGTTTAGGAAGAATCCATGAGGTGTACATGCTCTTCCTAGCTTCCTTACCTTTATTTTCACCTCATCCATAAAACCCTAAAGTTCTGATCATTGTGCCTACCTTGCCCCATTGAACACCTTGTAGTTTTGACCTAATTTCCTTGCCCTAATTGTTTGGCTCCTCCTCATTGAGCAAAAACCTTCAAAATCAAATAAAAATTTGTGCTACTATATCTATCCTACTATCAGTTTTGATATCGAGGCAATTTGGCTAAGATCCTTACGGAGAGAGCCTTCTCCTAACCTAGTAGGGCTAGCTATTTGGCTAAGAGTGGTTTGTGGTTACTCTAGCATTGCCTTCCTTCAGCCTAAGGTTCAATCCAGGTGATAACATGTAGTATGCTGAATGATAATATAATATTCAAAAGAGCAGTCTCACTAGTAATAAAATAGTTGTGGTAGAAAACAAATTATTTTTAAACACCAAATTCTTTCTTACTTTGTTTTGTAATTACAAATATGAAATGGATAGTAGAATGAGCCCAAAAGACAAAATAAACTGTATTCACTAATACTACTACTTTTACTATAAATCATGAGAGTACTCATGACTATATTCTTAGGAGAATGACAAGGAAATAATACTAGAAATGAACATATGGGTAACTGAAAAATTAACCTTGAATCATTTAATAAAGGAAGTATTTAAGGGAAGACATGGAAATAATTTGTAAGGAACTAATATTTCTAAAAAAAATTAGACCTCATGGTTAGGTCAACGTGATGGAGGGAAAAATGGAAGAAAGATTGCAGGAAAGCCTATACCATATATCTGTGAACATCCTTTCTTAAAAAAAAACAAGGAAAAACTAGATAATTGCACACAGTAAGCGTGACTATTGATATAAGGACAGTAAAAGGAACTTAACCACTATCACCACCAATAAATTCCATTGTAAACTGTAAATAATTATGATTGAATTTAAAGAAGTTTAATACTTGGAACCAGTATAAGTTTGACTATAAAATTGAGAAGATTTCACCATTTTTGAACTAATAAATATATACACCGTAAATCAAATTTGTGGCTTTTGTAGCAGCCACATAGTTCACACCATGAGAATGAATTCATAATGCTTTAAAAGATAGTAAGCTGTGGAGTTATAACCATTTAAAAGGAGGAAACCTTGGCTGTGTAATCCCTTTCCCTAAAAAAAACCTAAATAAAGAACAAAAATTATATCTGGCTCATGGTCATTCAATCATATAGCAGACACATTTCAGAGAGTATTTCCTTTCCTATTAACCGAAGGGAATCAAGTTAGATGATGGAGGAGCATTATGAAGTAGGAATCAATTTACAACCGAGAGCTACAAGTCACACATGCAACTAACAGAAAAAACAATAGGGTTAAGCCAGAAGACTTGTATATTAGTTGAAAACCTAGGTTATTTGAGAGTTTTGGGCATTCCCCTGATTATAGAATTTTGGGCATTCCCTCCCGAAGGAAACCAAGGCAAGAGTAGAAACCTAGCAAATCAATGAAGTACACCTGTACATACAATGTAGCACAATTAAAATCTACTCTCTAGTAAATCTGAAGGAATCAAGTCGTCAGTAAAGGCACCTCATTTACTTGAATAGTAAGGTATTGTTATGAAACCAGCTCACAAAATGTAGAAAATATAGATCAACCCTATAGAATTCAGCCTCTTCAATGGGGCAACCTCCTTTACATTACACAAATGAACAATTATTGGATGATACAAATGACTAAACCTGCCTTCTCTAGATAGGGAGTAAAATTCAATAAACTGACTAAAAAAGCTTTGACACTCAAGTTCAATATAAAAAATTACATCTCAAATACCAAAGAAGTAATGACTCAATCAATATTTCTATTCAATCCAAAATAAAATCAATTGCCATCATTACAAGAATTCATTTCTCAATCACTATTCCTATCAAATCTAAAGCTATTTAACATAACTATCCAATCCAAATTTAAATTTATGGTATTTATTTAACAATAGATGTATATGCAGATTATCCTCTACAATCCAAATCAATAACTATTCTTATACTCCTATTAAAAACAGAATTCTTGACTCAATTACTATTGCTATCCCATCAAAATTTATTTAACCATTCCTACTCCATCCAAATTTATTTAACAATAAAAATAAGTGCAAAACAACCTTTGTGGTGAACCACAGGAAATAAATCCCTGTAATTAAATTCCACGGGTGAACCCCTAATAGCTATAATTCAACAAAGTAATTGTTATCCTGCAAAAGAATAACTATTCTTATATTCCTATTAAAAACAGAATTGGTGACTCAATTACTAAATTCATGACTCAATTACTATTGCTATCCCATCCAAATTTATTTAACCATTCCTACTAATCCAAATTTATTTAACAATAAAAATAAGTGCAAATTATCCCCCTGCTCCGCTGCACCCTGTTGTAACCGTCGGCCCCTTTGCCAAGTGGGGCATCGATTATGTGACCTGTAACCCTCACTCGACCGGGGGGCATGGGTACATCATCGTTGCTGTAGATTACTTTACGAAATGGGCCGAGGCGATGGCTACATTGTCAGAAGATGGTCACACCGCAACGCAGTTCTTGTTTAATCATGTTATTTCGCGGTTCGGAGTACCCCAAGCCATCGTCATTGATCACGGAAAACATTTTCGTAATCATATGATGACCGAGTTAACAAAACAGTTGGGCCTTAGGCATGATAGTTCGACTCCGTACTATCCTCAGGAAAACGGTCAAGTGGAAGCCGTGAACAAGGTTTTGGTCACGATGCTTCAAAGAGCTGTTGGCATGCATAAGTCCAATTGGCATCTAATTTTGTTCTCCACTTTGTGGGCCTACCGTACCTCCGTGAAGGATGCAACTGGCTTCACTCCTTTTCAGTTAGTTTACAGACTGGAGGCGACCCTTCCTATTGAGTGTGAGATTCCTTCATTGAAGATAGTCGTCGAGTTCCTCCCTAATACTACTCTGGTAGAAGAGCGACTTCTTTACTTAGAATGGCTGGATGAGACTCGTCCTCTAGCCTCCCTAGCTATTGAAGCTCAGAAGAAGCGAGTGAAAACTCACTTCGATAACATTGTTAACCCTCGCTCTTTCATTGAGGGAGATCTAGTACTGCTCTATGATCAAGCTAACGATAAGCTGGGGGTAGGAAAACTTGAGCCTATGTGGCATGGGCCCTATATTGTGAAAAGAGTTTTACAAAAAGGTGCCTATGAGCTTATAGATTATGAAGGTAATCCCCTGGACAGGCCCCGAAATGGGCTTTATCTCAAGAAATATTATGCATGAGTCCAGGCACTCTCTCTTTTTGTACATACATATGCTTTTAGCAGTGTGTTGTGTGTGCGTGTTTATTTAGTTTTTATTTCGATATGTTGGCATGATTGTCGCTTATTGTGTCTTTTACTTCTTGAACAGATGTTTGGATCACCTTACGTTGGTTTCGCTGATGGTGCTTCCCGCAGTACTCGCAATTTGTCATCTGCGGCATGGGTGATCTACGATCCTCATGGTGAGTTAGTAGATATTCAAGGGATGTGTCTGGGTTGTACAACGAACAATGTTGCTGAATATAGTGCTGTGATTGAATTATTAGCTGAGGCAATTAACCTCGGCATTCGCACATTGGTTGTAAACTTGGATTCTCAACTTGTAGTCCACCAGCTCAACGAACGTTATTCCATTAGAGATCATCGCATTTTAAGGTTGTATTTACATGTTAAGTTATTAGAAAGGGATTTTGATTTCATTACTTATCAACATATTCCAAGATGACTTAATACGTTAACCGATGC
>APFE030332514.1:0-12689 GCA_000404065.3 Pinus taeda
TAGAAAATTAGCCACCCATCTATCTGCATTTTCAACCCACTCACTGTGATGTACTCCAGCTCTTGTGGCAATGATATGTAACTGCAAATGTACATATTTTTCATTAATAACACTGAAAATTTTCAAAAATCCAACAAAAGTAGGGAATGATTCTGACAGTGCCTTGCCTACTAAAATAAGGAATCCAATCAAATAACAATATAAATTAATTGACTATATTTTCATCAACTCAAAGAAAGACTTCAAGTGAAAAAGTACTAATCAAACAACATACCTTTTTCCCTACACGCTCTTGTTGCTCCTTCACCTTCTAACGCAATTTAGTTATGCTCATGTTGACCCTCAATTGCTTTCCCTATAAAAAATACAACTATATCTATTACAAAATTATCATAAATGTAAAGCTTATATGGCCATTGTAAGGAAACACATGCAATTCTATAGGATGGCAAACATAAACCCATACTTTCTTTCCCAAAGACACAAGTACTTTTAAGCACAATATGTTGCACATGCTCAACATTAGAAACACTTCAGTCTTCATTTATTTGAAAATGCCCTTAGAGACCAATTAATTGTTACTCATATAGAAAAATCACCCATTATGCAATCTCTCATAATCTGCAAAAACCATGCCATGTTGCCATAAACACAACATAAATCATTTATAAGTAACATAAGGTGTCATTTGTATTTAGGAAAACGGCTACAGAAGAAGTGTTGTGGAATTATTTGGAGATTCATGATAAAGCTAATGATTGGAAACCCAGAACACAGACATCCTTGTTACAAAGCATACAAAAACTGAACAAATAAATAGTTTACTATAGTGACAGAGAAATATAATCAAGATAACTTGAGGAAGAACAAAAATGAAGAGGAGGGAATGGTAATATATTATAGTATAACACTATCAAGAATAGAAAAACTATATCACATATCAATGTGGGATATAAATGAAGAAACTTGAAGAGAAAATTGAAATTTGGTGCAAAAAGGAAATTTAGCTTGCATTCTTAGTTGTCTTTCCCACTAAGCAGTGCATATTAGACCTCTTTCTATTAGATAATCATGATCAATGATACCTAAGAGATATGCTTTAGCATGTTGAGCAAATATTGATAATAGTAAGCTCATGAATAAGTCTTTGGCTAATTTGAATTTCAAAAGTTCATAACACTTTATAAGGTCTCAGAACTTCACAGACGATATTTTTGATCAGTTGTTAATTGGTAAATTCTATAGCTTCGCAACCTCAGTACTAGGTAGGTAATTAAATATTTACATCTATCTCAACTTCTCTGTGTTTTTTAACATTGAACTTTTTGAATTTGAAAAGTTCAAAGTTGCAAAACACAAAAATTGAGATAGATAATCTGAAAATTTCAAAGTTGCAATACATAGACGAATTGTGATAGATGTAAAGATTTAAGTACCTAATTTGTACTGAGGTTGTGAAGCTATAAAATTTACCAATGAACAACTGATTAGAAATAGTAGTTGTGAAGTTCTGAGACCTTATAAAATCTAACTAATTTTAAGTTGCAAGAGTAAACAGACCTTCACATAGCTAGCTCCAAGGTCCTTCCTTGTGTAACCTTGAGCCAAGTTGCGCATTACATATTTATTGTACTCTTCCAGCATGCGCATTAAGATATCTCATGTTGAGATACCCTCAGTATGTTTGTTTCCTTAAATTTGCCAATTGATTTGATCTGAAGAACATATGTTTTGAAAGTTATTTTAGGCCAATAATGATTTATGAAATCACCAATTCAGAAAATTATAATATGAGTTACCTCAGAAATTGCAACTATTACTTTCATATTCATATACATCATTTCCTGCTACACTTGCATCAACATATCTGCAGAAAAATAACACAAGAACATTCGGATAAAAAAAATTACCATGTTATCCAAAGGTACAACAAGCTAAGAGTTGATTCTGCAGGTTATGATCATTCATGGTGCCACTTGAAATAAATATTACTTGCATATCAAACCAAGTTATCATGCAAAAATATTACAAACAATTCAATTCTTACATGAACATGGAAATTACAAAAACCCTTGTGGCTAATTAACACTAGGCATTCTTCAGGTAAACCAAACTAGGTACCTAATTAATACAGAAGCTTGTTGATTTATAGATGAAAAATGACAATTATAGGTTAAGAATGGCTTATAGGTTTGTATATTTATATATGAATGGCTTAATTGCTTTGTGGATATTTCCCTCTGAGAGGGTTATACCATGTAAAACTTCTTGTGATGACCAAAGACCTATTTCTTTTGTGGTGCTAGTTCCTATGATTACCCAAATATTGATTTCATCATGACATCAAACTTCTTGTGAGGTTAACTACTTTCTGTTCAAAGATCGAGGTAGCTTACAATAACTGTAATGTTCTTTCTTCTCCTTGTGAAGTGTTGTTCTCTATTTTTATGATAAGACTTGGTAGTTGTTGAGTACTAGGTGCGTTTATAACCATTATTTCCATTCTAGAATCAAACCTCTTGAGCTCCTATTAATTTCTCTTAAAGATCCAATCCTACTACCCATTTTCTGCAAAATTAGTGCATTGTGGAATTTTGATTATTCCATTGCATCCAAAGTTGTCCTTTAAGTCAGATATGTCTTTCAATTCATAAAAAAGTGTTTGTTTTCCAAAAATATAAATATTTCCCTCATGGCCATCCATTTAAAATGTGGTATTGGTAATAAAATTTTGATTTTATAAAGATTTATTTTGGTATTATTCTTGTAATTGCATAGTTATTTTTGTTTTCTCAATTCCTTATTTTAGTGTTCCCTAATATTGTTTGGAAAAGCACTGTTGTTTTAGGTCTCTCAAATCTCTGCTATTCACAAACCCCAAGGTCCTCACTAGCTTCCTAACAGTCCTTGACTTTATTTCCTCACCATTTTCTAGCAATATGTTTTTCTTGGTTCCAGGCTCCTCCCACAACATGGTTCTCTTTGTAGTAGTCATGCAACATTTCTCCATGTGGGTATTGTTTTCTATCAAAATACCCCACCCCCAACCTCCTTTTCAGCCATCCATGCCAATGGAAGCATCCTCCTTGGTACCAATTCCCTCCCTATAGACAACAATTTCCTTAGTAATCACCCCCCATTTCAAGTGGTTTTGTCAACCGTTACTTCAATCACACTGCCCATAGCTGGTAATTCCTAGAAATCACACCCATTCAAGCATTAATATTACCTACAAAGTAAAGATCACTGCTTGTTTTCCAAACCAAACACTTTGACCATACACCCGTACCACATGGAGACAACCTATGGCTAAAGCTAATAGGCACATCAAGCAGCTTGCCAAGTGGAAACATTGTATTGCCAAGCTAATAGGAATGTCAAACACCTTGCAAAGTGGGACCAGCTAAACTTTTCCCTAAAAAAAACTAGAAGACGACAAGGGCATGTTGAATAGGATGCAAAGTAACACATCAACATCCTAATAGCATTACTTGCCACATGGTACAAAGATTTCCTTTTATGGCAACAATTACAAGACACCTGCCATGTCATCTACCACATACCATCACGAGAGCAGTGCCACTTTTGCAAGCATGTGATTTGACAAAGACACATCACTCTACCATGAGTCATTTCCATGTGCTACTATGTCATATATGATCTACCACATCAACATTTTGAAGAGCCCCTTTCATTGAAATTTCAATTTTTTACAGTGATTTCAAGCATGCAAAGTCCACTTCAAGTATAATTTTTTGCAGAGGGTGTTTTTTCATTCTCTATGCAGTGGCACAGTTAGTTTTTGGAAATTCCATTGTGTGGTGCATCCTACTACTGAGTTTTCTAAGGTAACCCCTTCTAATCCTCATTTATGGACCTTTTGAAATGCAAGTCTTTAGCCATACAAGCACTTTTTGTAGTATCATTTATTGGAAGTGCATATTTTCATGCACTTTACATTGGTGCAATCAGGTTCTGTATTTATAGCAATTTGATTTCTTTTCTTCGTGATGGATAATATGAATGTAGCTGGCTTAGATAAGGGTTGGACAGAACTAGATCTGGATGAGTTGGAAGCAACATATGAACTATGGTTTACTGATAACAGTTACAACTCATTTTCATTAGCTGGAGATGGGGAAACTTATGTTGGTGAGTCCACATGGGATCCATAGTTCGCAAAGGATCAAGAGCTTAGTCTAAAAGATCATGAAAAGAAAACATATGAAGGCCAAGAGTTGAAATATTCCTTAGAAGAAGATATGTTGAGAAAGAATATTATGCAACTAATTCAAGGAATAAGTGATGAATTCGGTCTCTTTGCTATCAACACCTTGACTGCACGATAGATGAGTTCATGATTAGACAAGGTGAAGTTTTAGAAGCTGTTGCACAAACATATCTTAGGATTGCACTTCTAGCTATTGTCATGGACATAGAATATCAGTCTATAACTTATGGAGCAAGAGAACATGTAGAAGCAACATAAGAGACAGAATAAAATGGAGGAAGAATTTTAAGAACAGGAAAACGTAAAGGAGCTTGAGAGCCTAATATTTTTGCTTAAAGGAAGAGAAAAGGAGTCTGCGGAGCTTTCTTCCAAGACTAGGCAAATGATAAATTCACTCTTATAGGTAGAGGCCCAAATAAAAGAGTTTCAGTAGGATCTTGAATGTGCTCAAAAGGGACAACATCTGAAAGAGTCATCCATCGAGAGACTTGCATCAGCTATTGTGGAGAGAGAGGATAAAAAGGATAATATAGTCAAACTGCATCAAGAACTTAAAGAAATGAAATATAAAGATTTGGTATCTGCTAGGCAAGCGATTTTTTTCCAAGCAAGAGGAAGCCAAACTAGTTGAAATAAAAATTAAATATTGCATATGAAGAAGCCATCGGACCCTTACTAGCTTAGAGCAAGAAATTTCCACCTTGAAATCCTTATTAGAAGAATAAATTCAAGTTTGAAGCATGTGAGTAGTGAGCTGCAAGGTCAACTAAAAACTCACAATCTTTACAAAGCAAGGTTGTCACTTTATCAAGTGAGTTGACTACAAAAGTACGAGTACAAGCACAACCTAGGTCAGAAATTTCAAATTACGAGGTTGGAAAATGATAGAGATGCAATGTATGATTATCTGAAGGAAAAATGTACAAGAAGCAGAACAAAAATTAGCCAGTATGGAAGTAACTTAAAAGAAAATGAAAGCCATGTGATGCTACTTCGGAGAATATGAAAAGAGAATTGATTTATGCCAATTACTAATAATAATAATTCAAGATTGATGGGAGACTAGAAATACTTGTGATACAAAGGAATTAAAAATTAAAATCAAACCTGCATGGGCCAAAATTAAATATACTCAGAAGCCATGTATTTTCATAAAATGAAACAACTGTGCCAGAAGGCCCCATTACCCATCTCACATTGTTTCACGCAAGCATCATAGCACTAGTAGCCTTCTCCTATTCATAAACATGTGTTAATAATAGAACTTAACGATTCAAGAGAAAGAAACAACTATCCTACGCAAAGCCACATGACATAAAATCACCTGTTCCTTCTCATATCTTTGCTTCCGTAGCTTATCTTCCTGCTTCTTCCTTAATGGGTCCTGACCTAAAATCTTCTTGATGGCCTCAGCGTATAATATAAAACCACATAAGCACTTATTTAAATTAAACCTTTTACATAATTTTTCTATGAGAAATACGCCCACTAGAAACTCCCACGATTGTAACCCGACCCACCCACACATAGCGATGCATACTTGAATCTCATTGGCAGCGTGCTCTACTTGCACTTAGTTACATGATTTTTTTTATATAAATTTTCTGTGAGAAATATGCCCACTAGAAAATCCCATGATTGTAAACCCACCAAGCCATGCATATTTGAATCTCACTTGTAGCCTTCTCTACTTGCATCTTGTGTCCCTGAGCTACCTTTGCTTTCTTCAATTGTTGTTCCACCTCTCATAACTTTTCTTTTTGTTCTGTACTGTAAGCAAGTACATGTTAGGAGAAAAGAAAGAGATGCCTTTAAAAATGCTTTTGAACCCACGTGGTTGCACATCCTCATTATTAATAATGAGATAACAATAAAACAAATTTGCACCAGACTTTCATCTCGCTCACTTTCAATGATAAAATGTACATTATAATACCCCTTACCAGAGAAAAAAATCACACCTTAGCATTAATCAGAGTAATTGACAAAATAGGGCATATATGTGTAATCATACATATACCAATTTCATCTAGAAACTTTTAACATATATTAGAATAGATCACAAAATAGTGGACCTAAAAGTGAAAAAATCATGCAGCATCAGAAATACATCAAATAACATTTATTATACATTTACAAATTTTCTAGGTCAAGCCATTCAATGCTACAAATTACAAACGTGAGATTGCGGAGTCAAGACCCGCCAAGCTGTATTTGTCAATATTGTGGACATCTCTTTATGTTCCTACCTAGTCAGGTTACCAAAACTACAACCAACTAGTGTACACTGGGTACCATTCTTGAAGAGGGAAAGTGCCCAGTGGGTTTCCCCATGATGTGCATTTCTTTGGCAAAAGAACTTCCCTTGTTAGTAAAAATAATGAGTAGCAAATGTCTGTCTATTTGCTCTATCAGATAACAAAGATATGTTTGAAATACAAAGTAATGAAAATATCACACGAAAATATACTAGTTTCCTAGCCACGAGAAGAAAAAATCCATCAATTTAGGAGAGTTTACAAGAGATGTGAAGCAGCCTAACAAGAAGAACAAAATTTCACAGAGGAAAAGAAGAATGTGAAGACTGACAATTTACACAAAAAGGGTGAAAGAGATCAAAATTACGTTATATAAAGTTAGAAAACAATGTGCAATCATCTCAACACAAGAAAATACAACATATCTAAAAATAAAACTGATAACCAAAATTTTCTCAACAATTTTTTTGGTAACGAACTAAACAAATTCAAGTGAACATTTTAGAAATTGGGAACTAACTATAAATTGTTTGTTTAATGGCTTATTATCTTTTGCTTACGATGTTAAGAAAATACTGAAACAATTAACAACCCACTAAAATTTGATTTTCTTTAATACAAGTTTTTGCAACACAAAATATAAATATGCCAATAAACATGCTAAAATCAGTTGCACGGAAAAAGACATACTTCTTTGACTGGTTTGAGGGAGTCCTTCTGGAATTTCGATCAGATTTTCTCTTACTTCTGAATCAACATCTTTGCATGACTGCATAGCCCTTTGGCTTGCAATAAGGGGAACTTCCTTCTTATCATCAAAAGTTAAATTTCCAATTTCTTGTTTTCGTTTACTTCTCTTCTTCTTTCCTTCAAGTTCAACATCCACAATTTCTGCATCTTCATTGGCTGATGCAGCTTCTTCTTCATAATATTCCTAATATAAATCTTCTAAATCCCTTTCATATTTTGACCTTTTCAATCTTCTTTTATGATGTGCTGCATTTCATCTTCCTCATCATCTTCATCATATTCAACATCCACCATCTGCTTCTTAGGCATCCTTAAACTACGTCACTGAGATGTTTCATTTCCGTTCTCATCTTACTCACACTCACCAACTGGACCATGTTTCTTGGTGGTCCTTGATATTTTACTAATGCTTCGTCACCATCATCATCCTCATCATGTTCACCATCCAGTATGTGTTTCTTAGGTATCCTTGTCCTTTTATGAACATGTTCGCCAACTAATAAATTATTAGTCATTTCTGCCTTCTTTCTAGAAGTAATTCCCTTGGCATGATGTGTATCCATCTTTGCAATAGATACATTGGTATAAAACTGAAGGTCCTTCTTAGGTGATTCTTGCATTTCCACCCTTACAAGGAAGTAATCTTCATCATCTGAATTTTCCAGCACATTGGATATGGAGTCAACTCATGTCCTTGAGTGCAGTAGTATGGCATACCTAATATGAAATCTTCCATATAATCATCAACAGATCTTGACCAGCAACATGTATTTAGACAAATTTAAAACGTAAACCGCTACCTTCATTAAATTTAATGGTATGAAACATATTCCGCCATGGGTGTCAACACCTTTAGATTATAGAAATATTCCCAATTAGGTAACTCAGCGCCATTAGAGGACTAAGCATGGAAAATCCTTGCATGCACATGTTAAATAAAACGGGAAAAATGTTGATGACAACACAATGGGATATACAGGAACTACAAAATAAAATGGTAACGAAAATTTGTTGCCTTTGACTCATGAAAATATAACCATAACAAATCCATATTAAACTTATATTTATCAAGGAGAGGGTCAAATTTCTCGATGTGTACATTTCTTTTATCATTTAATCTGAAGAACTTAATTCATGACATGGAATTAAGTGATTAAAAAAACTACAACTAATGAAATTTAATCCCTCTCAGTGCTTGATAAATTTGGATTTAATATCAACCAACAATGGTTTAATATTTTTTTGGATGCTCTCACATGTCTATGTACATGAAAACATCTCTATCATACTGGCCCGCAAAGCACCTCACTACTCTCACTGCACAAAGGCACATACCAGTATATGATACTTTAGAGCTTGGTAGATGTATGAAAGATTGTTTAGGTAAATTCACCAGCAGAGTTGGATTTTTATATTACCAAGGCACCCATGCATGTACCAGTGACATAAAAGAGAAATTACTCTGAATTGACAATAGTTTTGTTCAACGAGATTGAACAAATGGCATAAATCCCAGGTTATTTGGTGGTAGTTGAGATGGTACTAAACAATAAAAGAATAATTAAAATATGATATAAATTTGTTTGTACATCATATGCCCAACTTATAACTGAAGAATAAGTATTTGACGTCGTCTCCCACCTTTAGTTTCTTGTGGAGGCTTCCTAGATGCAGATGAGCTTTCCAAACCCTTCTGTTTGGTTCCTCTTGGATTGTCAGATGCAGATGAAGCTTCCAAACCCTTCTGTTTGGTTCCTCCTAGATTGTTAGTGGAATTTGCATGAATAGTATGAGTAACTCCACCTACCTTAAGCTTCACCTTTGTTAACTGAACCTCTTGAGAAGGCGGATCATCTTGCTGTAGCACTGATTTATCCAAAGACTTCATATCAGCATACCTGTTACGAGAGGCTCTTCCATCAATCGATGTTTTGACTTGTCCCCCATTCTGACCTTTGCTAGTTGATTTTGATAGTGCTACGTGACGACTATCCATAGTCCGCCCTTTTGCCCTCCTACCTCCATGTGTCATTCCACTATGCCTAGAGTCCATTACTCCTTTTAGTTGACTCAGATTGTGGGAATCTGAGGATCTTCTCTCCAGCACTTTGTGCCAATCAGAATTATGCCAGTCCCTCGAAGACCCACATGACTACGGCCTTGGCAGCCTTCGATGCTTTTCACATTTCCCTTCACATATCGATCCCTATTCCTATCCTGGTCCCTTTCACGATCATGATCCAATATGTCGTGACTACCATTCCCCTCATAAGAATCCTCCCTATCCATCCCACCATCACGAAACCACTTCGAGCGATCTAAATCATCGTAGTGTCACTTCCGCTTGAATGCTTCACCAAATCTGCCCCTTTCCTTCTTGGCCTTCTCCCCAGTCAAATACTCCTTGGAATCCCTCTCATAATGAAACACATCCCTGTGACTTTTCTCCCTGAAATACTTCTCAGGCCTCTTACTCCGCTCATACTCTTGAGGCTTGGAATCCTTCTATCATACTTCCTGTCATGATTCCTATCATTATCTGGGCTCCTGTCGCAATACTTGCCATTATGGTCTGTAGCATCCCTCTGAACCCTCTTCATTTCATCCCTCTCGGGTACCCAGTCATCATCTTCACCATCCATTTTGTGACTAGTTGAGTTATTACTTTTACCCAAATCATCCTTCCCGGTCTCAAATTTACCCTTGCTATTACTACTCCTTGGCCTTCTCTTGTAATCATCACCATGAGAATGAGGATTAGAATACTTACCACATTCTTCGTTCAAACCCTTATCAACATTTCCAACACTTCAAGGACTTGAGGGTGGGGAATTTGATGACGACGAATGCTCGTACTCATTGAGAAGCATTGCATGGGATCAACCCGATCTGTGCTTCCTTACTGAAAATGCCTGTGGCTTCCTCATGTATTTAATGCCATCATAGTCCAGCTGCTCGACCCTCTCCATGCCTGCACCCTCTGCAACAAAATCCTTCAGAAAAAATCTCAAAAACCCAACAACAAAACCCTCATATACTCCACGAACCCTTGACCAATATCTGCAGCAAAATCCTTTAGAAAAAAACCTCAAAGACCCAGCTTCCTCCTTTGTCAGGGTTCTTTCAGAGATGACTTAAAGGATGCCATGAGTTCTATGCTAAAATTTATGTCAAATACTGGGGCTCCCTTCATGGAAAATGTGTATCCATGCTTCAACTACTTCGACGATAGAAGCATTTCTTTGGATTATGCAATGTTTAAGTCCATGGCTTTGGTGGTGCAAGACGTAGGTCGTTGTTATTGCAACTTATTTGAAGCCATGGTGGATTCTATTTTGCCCGCAATTGAATCCTTCGACATCCCAACATCACACTCATCGTTACTAAAAGCGAATGCCCTTTTGCTGGTGACGAGACGATGACAGTTGAGAATGCTTAGACTCACAACAATAATCTCATTTAGTATGTACTATTGAATGAAGGGACACTCAAGAGAATGGGAGTGGGAATATCTTCGCTCTGTTCAATGAACACAACAAAGTGGGGTATGAGACAGAGCGTCACTTTGGGCTCTTCAATCAATAGATAGTTTGTAGATCTGAAAGAAAGCATTTAGAGATGTTATTATTTAAAATAGAAAATTTTGGCTACATAAGGGGTTTCAGGGACATTGCATAAAATAGAGACTTCGATTTCTAGGTAATGGAGGCTTTGCAACACTTACTCTCCATATATAATTGAAGAGAAACTAGGAAGAACCTACGGAGGTGAAAAACAAGGGAGAATTTCCTAAAATATTGTATAACTGTAACATAAAATTTACTGCAATGCATTCATCTTGCTTAATTTTCACGGTAGACAATTCCGCCTAACTCATATGTTTTGACACTGGGCAGAACTCAAACTCTAGGTCAAGAAAGATAGCAAATTCTGTGAGCCTCTTGCTGGTGGCTAGCAAAGTGGACGTAGGCTTTTTTCCTAGTGTTGGGCCAGGGATACCAGTGTTCTTTATTTTGTGGGGTTTTCCACCTAGCCTCATTGCGAATGCATGCAATAAAGTTGCCCACTATACACCCTTCACAATGCAGAAGTCGACTATGTGAATTTTCTCTGCCTTGTCTTATAAAAGAAATTACTTTAATAACTAAAGTAATTGCTAAGGTTAATGATATATTTGACAACTTCTGCAGGCGTAGACACTTAGATCTGTGCAAAAGTACAGACATGAGCTACAAAACATCAACACTTTATTGTCCAAATTTTGGACAAGGCCATCATGCATGTTTTATGCTTTTGTATGTTGTGTGCTTAGCCATTTCTTTCATGTGCATGCATTTCCATTTCCATTCATGTCATCATTCCAAAAATCATTCTTCTTTTACTCTTAAATTAAGTGCTAGATGACAAGGATATCCCTATCATTTTGTATCCCTGAGAGTTCTGTTTGTAACTCACTAATACTTCATCTATCTCAACTTTGTTCTATTCATCCTACCTTGTTACTAGGTTATCTTATGAAATTCTTATATTTTAGTTATATTTATCAAAACCAGAGCTCGAACCAACCTCGAGGGTCAGACTAGGATTGAAATAAAACCGGACCATAACCAACGAGTGAATCTAATTTATTATTAGTTGTCTAAAATGTTACAAATTTTAACAAAAACGTATTTATCTATATCCATGTAAAATGAAACAATTATACACCAAATGTCCAAGTTTTCTCATGTATATAGCATGTAAGGCCGAATATAGAAAAATGGCACCGAGTGTGATACATATGCAAAAAAAAATACATATACATCAAGGTTTTAAATGAAGTCTAGACTCCAAAAACCATAAAGCTACAACCTACAACCTACAAGCTACACAAATTACTACATATCATCAGATTTATTCCCACCTAATGGTGCCATTGTAAATAACTCGTTTAATCCCATGCATGTCAAAAGTATAATATACTTCTTAATAGAATCTAAAAACTACATTCTATCTGCATATTAAGGAAATCCTATATCGAACCACTGCTCACTGCTCATATCTCATTAATATAACTAGAAAATCTAAATTACAAATCGACTAAAAACTACATTCTATCTGCATATTAAGGAAATCCTATATCGAACCACTTCTCATATCTCATTAATATAAGTAGAAAATCTAAATTACAAATCGACTTCAACATCTTAATTTTACATTGACTTTATGCATGAATATCAATTAATTTTTTATAAAAAAAATTATAAATGTAAATTTAGTAAAATATGGCAAATCCGTAATTAAAGGCGAATATATATATTCTAAAAACTAAAATGTAAACTAAAAAAAGAAACCTCTCAACTGAAGAAAAGAAAAGCAGGTCTATGCCTTAATTATACCTGCATTTTATGAATTGGTAGGTTGCACAAATTTTAAAATTTGAACGCATTTGTCTTTGTTTGCGAAATAGG
>APFE030332516.1:0-25502 GCA_000404065.3 Pinus taeda
TTTCAGAGTGCTGGATTTATTCATGACAATTCACCTGTTCTTCATGACAGTTCACCTCCAGCTATTCCAGATTATGTTCCTCTTCCGCAACAACAACAACAACAGATCATGAAATGCCAACACTGTGATCGAGTTGGCCATTTGAAAGATCATTGTTTTGATCTTCATCCATGTAAGCACTGCCATAAAACTAGTCATTCTTCAAACAGATGCTTCAAAAACAAACACCCTGCAAGAACAAAGATTCGTCTAGGATGGATTGCTTCTTGGCAATGGGCATCAACAACCAAGAAGATATTTCAAACACATGTTAGAACTTGTTCCAGAATATTGAACAGTCTTGCAGTTGAGTTTTCTCCATATTCTCACCTTGTATCTGACAGGGGGGGAAATGATGGTCATCCACAAGCTTCAAAGCCACATCAAGCGAGCCTGAGCCACAACCTGCCACACCAGTTTCAGAGTTGTAGCCAGAGGCACAGATGTCCGTGAACATGCCTTCAGTAGGCAATCTGGAACACTTCCTCTAGCAGAAGACTTCAGCTTCTTGCCAGCTTTGGAAGAGTTCCGAGAACAAAATTGAGAACACTTCCTCTAGCAGATGACTCCAGCTTCTTGCCAGTTTTGGAAGAGTTCCAGGAATTGCATTAAGCATTCCAAGTTGTTGGTCATCCTTAAACCATCACAGGTTGAGACTTCCCTTTTCAGGTTGAAGTTTTACCTTTTATGCGGGGTGAGACCTCCCTTTTATGGTTGAAGGTTTCCCTGTTTAAAACAATAGGAGCACTTCCTCTAGCAGAAGACTCCAACTTCTTGCTAGCTTTAGAAGAGTTCTGGGAACTGCACTAAGCGTTCCAGTGTTGGTGGTCATCCTTAAACCACCGCCCTTTATACCAACATTTCAGAGAGCACATTCAGCCTAGTGTTGCCATGCATTTTTTGCACATTATGTATTACAACTCTCTTCTTGGACTCATACATAACCCTTCGGATTAAGGGGGGAATGTTGGACACCTAATCCTCAATGGGTTAGTGTGGAAGCCGAATGGACAAAAGGAGTCTAAGAGACCTTGGGATGTGAAACTCAACGGTCACAACAATGTACTATAAATGTATATCTCCTGTTAATAAAAAATGTATTCTCAGATTTATCATTCATATTGTTCTTCCTCCCATGTGTGTTTAACAAGGACTAAGCTTTCCAAACTTCCCTTTCCTTCTAGCCATGGCAGCAAGTGCTTGAGCTTACACACTTGATCCTACATTGATTTTTACCTTTAGCCTGATTTCTTCGATTTTGCACAATCACTATAGTTCATTGAATGGAGTAGCTTCCTTCTTCCCATAGATGCTTGATGTGAAGTTGCCCCATTCCTCTGGTAGTGTATTGAGCACTATGGTAGTCATTTCCTTGTCAGACATTATTTCTCCCAACTCTTGGAGTTGGTCTCTTATTTCTGACACCCTCATAAAGTATGAGGATATTCCTTCTTCTTTTGATATCTTCATCTTGTAGAGCTTGAGCTTCTTCTTCCGGCGGTTTGACAATTAAAGCCTTAACATGACCAATGACTTCATTTTCCATGAGGATCAAATCTATCCTCTTCTTCCATGCAAGAAAGTTTGATGACCCGACCAATTTGTTGCTCTCCTTGCAATATGAAGTCATTTTGACATATTCAAATATAGATATAAAAATACTTGTCAAGTGAAGATACTCCTAGGTGATGAAATCTTCAACTCGATACCTTCTTGATTTTGATGATGATGTAGGTAATAAATGATGTCTTCTTGGTGAAGATGTCTTTCTTCAAAAATGATCCTTGGATCAAAGGGAGATCACTTGATTCCTTGATGATGATGATAACACTTTTTCCTTCTTTTCTTCCTTCAAGACAATGCTAGTTAAACTTGTTTCACAACCTCAAATTTCGGCCCTTCTTCAGAATTTCGGCTTGATGTAGCATTTATGCAATTTTGGCCTTTTCTGCAATAACCCTAGTTCACATGTGTGGCTAGAAGATGGACAAATTTGCCTACTTTCTACGTTGCTTGACATGACTTCTTTTGCATGTTATTTCGGCTTGCAAAGGAGATCTTTCTTGGCACAAAACTTGATCCTTGATGATGGTTGCAATTAGATACTTGCTACTACAAAAGGATGCTTTAATACTTCACATGTGTGGAGAATATAGCCTAGGAAAACATACCCAAAAGTGCTTCACTCTTCCTTCCTCGTGATAATGATTGTAGAATGTGAGTTTCCCAAGAATGCTTCAAGTGTGGAACCCTTCCTTGGACGAGCTAGGGTTTTGAGGTCTTCTTTGATGCTCTTAATTATTCCCTTTCAATATGATGAGAGGGTTAGTCCTTCTTGATGATTGATTCTCTTGATGTTTCCAAGATGATCTCTTTAAACTTTGGCCCTAGAGTATCCTTCTTCATGTTCCTTTTCCTTAATGTAGTCACCTTAGCTTTGATACCATGTTGAGAAATCTAGGGGGCAACAAGTGTAGGTGATTTCTCTTAATTTGATAACTACTTGTGATGTATTTTTACTTTACTTGATTAACTTCTACTTTCCTTTATTATTATTAGTGTTCTCTATCATCTAACAACTACCAAATCATAAAGAACAATGAGACAAGCGGACACAAGATATAGGCGATCAGCCAGGGCCAAAACCTCTCCAAGTGAGAGGAAAACCCACTAGAATCCTTCTCTTCTTATAGAACTTCAATTGACGAATTGGAAGACCTATGACCCTTGACCAAGACCCTCAAAGACCAAGTCATCCTTCTTTCTTGATGAGCTTTCCTTACACAGCTTCCAACAACAAACTTCGACCTTCCAGCAACTTCTCCAATGACTTCGACCCCAACAACAATTTCTACAACTTCGATCTAGCAACTTCAGTAACTTCGACCTAGTAGCTTTGGTAACTTCGACCTAGAAGCTTCATAACTTCGATCTGGAGGTAGCTTCACAACTTCGATCTTGCAGCTTCACAATCTCGACATTGCAGTTTCACAACTTCGATCTTGCAGCTTCACAACTTCGACCTTGCAGCTTTGCAACTTTGACACAGCTTCAAAATTTCGATGCGCCTAGAAACTGTAGAAACCCTAACGAGAGAGAGAGAGAGAGAGAGAGAGAGAGAGAGAGAGGCCCAAAATCTTCGATCTTGATCTTCTTCTTCTTCTTCTTCTTTGTCCCTTTCCAACTTCTATTTTGAGGAGATCAAACTTGCTTGAGTGAGTGTACAAATGAGGTCGAATTCCTTCTTATTTATAGGCTTGTGAGGGGTACGAATTGCTATCTTGAGGCCGACTTGTCCCCTCATGTAGACCGAGTTGATCTTTGTGCCATGACAAGGTCTTGAGGGTCTTTCAACTCTATTTTGACTCAATAAATTTTTCTTTACAATATGTAACATGCCCAAATGGGTCTTCAATACATGACAATGACTCAATTGACTTTATGACAAACCTAGAAGCACTCAATGGGTGCTTGACCTCAAAATAAATTTCCCTTGAGCATGAAACTCATGGCTCAAGAACACAAATAATGTAATACCTTAAATTTAAAGGATTAACCAGAGACTAAAATTCAACATTCAGAATAGCAAAATGAAAAGCCCTAATTCAATCATTCATCCAGAAACGAAGTCCTAAATTAACGAAGCAACCAAACATTCTTAAATATTAATATATCATTAACAAGTACTTACCTGTAATTTCGTTTGGAGATGTTCCTGAGCTGTTGCTACTCTCGCTCCTGCTACCAAACCGACTTTTACTCCCAGCCTATTTGGGATCAACCTGTTCAGTTCCCAGATCCAGAAGACTCGTCTTCTAGCCCCCGCGCCCAAAACCCCAAGAACAATTAAGGCTTAGTATCTACTATTTGTTTGTGACTCTCTTAACACTTCCTCCTGCATCTATGAAACCAGAAATTCAAATACCCCCTTTCATGCCCCCCCCCCCCCCAAGTCTCTTTATATTCCTTCGATGTCCACCGCCTTCCATCCTATGATGTTGGTCTCTTTCTTTTTGTAGAGACGGTTGAGTTTTTTAAATGGAATGTTTGGGCATAGGCTTTTAATTATCAGTTTGAGTATAGTCATTTCTTTATCTAATTTATTATTTATCATTATCTTGTTTTTGATTAAATTACTTGTGAGTAAATTAAATCACTTTAATTAAAAGTTAATGATTACTTTATTTACTTTAGTTAAGCTAAATTATAAATTGATTTACATTTAATTTATAATCCAGTTCCATTATATAATATATATATATATATATATATATATAGATAGATATAATGGTGGCATACCTATCAAATACCCTACTTGATATATTCAGTATGTTCTGGTGAGTTAGGAACTTACTTTGACAATCAATTCATTAACCTAAACTTAGACATTTCCTAGTATTAGCCAGTATGTATACTAGTTGAATACGTGCGGGCCCATGCATATGTATCTATCATATGGATGCCCCACATGTATGCTAATATTCACATTTTGTTTGTAATTGTAGGTGGGCCATTACAAATAGTAATGTAATTTTCTCTTTTCATTAAATACATAAAATCACGATTATATTTGCCATTATGAAGATCGAACCTAGTTACATATTTCAACATCTTGGAGGATTGAAGTGGATAAAACCTAGCTGCAACAACAAGGCCACCCATGAGCAGAAGATCAAGGGTTGTGAAGCTAGACTATAGATGCTAGGTAGGCCGAGACCTAGATATGGGGTAAGAAGGTTAGATTAGAGCTTTGTTAAGGCAGTAAATGGTCCAATTTGTGGCAATAGAGGTTAAGCATTGTTGTAGCAACCACAATAGGTCTAGAATGGAAAGGCCATGGAGTTGTGGGCCTATTGGAGGCTGGCCAAAGTATATTTATGAAGGGAAAAACCCTAGAGGAACATGTTGAGGCTTGATTAGGTTTGGGGCATCCAAGGAAGCAAGGGGCCTACAATAGCTAGTTGAAGTTCCTAGAGGGCTGCAACAATTAGGACCTGAGATCTAGTACAACAATACGTTGTTGAATATGGCGATCGTGGCATAAGAAGCGGAAGGATTAGGTTGGCTAAGATGAACAATACAAAGGGCTAAAGGAAATGTCTTTTTTGGACATCTAGTAGTGTGTGGGCTGAAGGGACTAGCCTAGACCTAAGAAGTTGAACAAGGAAATTTGTCAGGTGGGAAACAAGTTAGACAGTTTCAAAAGGAGTTGATCACTGTGTGAGAATTGGAGGTAAAGGACAACCAAGAACAGTGGACAAGAGGACCGAAAGGGATGGACAAGAGCACTGAAAGGGATGAGGACAAAGGATTGCCATCAACAAGTAAGTCAGATTTGCCTCTGTATTTGTGGGAAAATTGAAGTTCTATAGGAGCTGACCTCAAGCCCTAGCTATGTACTGTGTATAGTAGCATAATATTAGGGTTTGTAAAGGGCCATGATACTTGGTATGAGAGCCCTATGATTTGTTTATTGATGGACTAATAAAACAAATTTTGGGCCATATATATCTTGTGTACTTTATTGGTTTCATTGCTATTATATTTCTGCTATGCGAAGTTGTTTTGGTTGAGCACTCCAAATTTTGTGTGTATGAAGATCACAAGCACAAGAGACACAAGATGTAAGCACTCTGCCAGGGCAAAACCCCTATATAGGGGAAAACCCAGTCAAACTTCTTCCTTCAGTAGTTAAGATGAGATAATCCAAGACTCTTCAACCTAGACATAAACCTCCTCCAACCACCAAGTCAACTCTTCCTTCCAGCAGCTTCGATCTAGATCTACAACTTTGTAGCAGCAACACTTTGACTGAACAAATCCAGAATTTTGTCCTTCTAGCAAAATCTTCGACCCAACACATCCAAAATTTCAATCCTCGTAGCACCAGAATTTTGGTCCAACAAATAGTCTAGTAACTTGGCATAAAAGAGAGAGAGATAGCCCAAAATCTTCGACTTGCTCTTCTTCCTTCTTCTCCTTGATCTTCACACTTTTTCTGCACTTCCTTGATGAGTATCGAACTTGATGAGTTGATGTCCAAATAGATCAAACTGCTCTTGTATATATAGCCTCTTTTGTGGGTTGAACTGTCCTCTTGTAGGATGACTTCATCATGCTAGGGCCGACTTGGTGTGGAGGTGACAAATTACATTTTTGACTCAATACTAATTCTTTTTACATGATTCAAAAGCCCAAGAGGGGTCTCATTAAATGGACAATGACTCTAATGACTTAATATAAAACCTAGAAGTCCTCAATGGGGACTTTGACCTACAAGATGATGACCCAAGCATGAAACCCATGCTTTAATAAGTCATTGTAATATAATTAAAAATTTCTTTTTCATTCTTTGACTCAAATATAAATATGAAGACCGAACCTAGTTACATTCTTCAACACTTCCTATTAACTAGGGAGGTATTCATAATATACACATGTATATACAAGTACAAGGAAGATCTCAAAACACAAGAACTACGAAGAACTTTGGCACACACGATGCCATGGACTAGATTTTTGACCAAGGCAATTTATCAGGGTGGGGCTAAGATGGACTAAAGCTTCCAGCCTCTCTAGGTACCATTAGGCTTACTTGCTAACCATCAACCCAAGGAACTAGGTGTGTAATGCAAGGTCAAAGCTTTATGACCAATGCAACCCTCCCTACATTGGGAACTAGACATCAACACATATGCCGGCCAGATGTCCTCCCAAGCATTTTGTATCACACAAGATGCCTCCTCAAGTCTCTTCCAAACATCTTGCATTAACGAAATCAGTGATATCAACCAAACCAAGCGTGCTTTTCAAATATTTAAACTTCTTATTAGGAAGAGACTTTGTTAACACATCAACTACCTGTTCGTCGGTCGGAACATATTGTAGCTTCACGATCCCATCTTGTACCAAACTTCTAATATAGCGGTACTTATTGTTGATATGCTTTGTCCTTGCATGGAACACGGGATCTTCAGACATCTTAAATGCTACTTTGGTTATCGCAATTTATCACAGTAGGACTCAGATGTTTCTCAAACAAATATGACATAAATTTCCTCAACCATACAACCTCCTTTCCTACTTCACATGCAACCACATACTTAGCTTCAGGACTACCTAAAGCAATAGGATCTTGTTTTCTACTCATCCACGAAATCATCGCAGATCCCAAACTAAAACATCCACCAGTAGTGCTTTTTCCATCGGTCTAACTACCACACTAATCAGAATTTGTATAACTTGTTAGCTTGACTTCCTTGCTATCATACTTTAGGCAATGATGAATAGTACCACGTAGATATCTTAATATATGCTTGGAAGGTATCCAATGATCATGACGAGGCTCCCACTGAAATTGACTGAGAATGTTCACAACAAAACATATATCGGTCTAGTGTTTACCATATACACTAGAGAACCCACCAACTTTCGATAGGAGGTAGGATAGACGAGACTTGAGTAAGAACTTCTCAACTTCTTGAGATTGGTGATCATGGTAGTAGTCATGGGCTTGGAATCCATCATACTGAATTTCTGCAACAACTTATTTATATAATTTCCTTGCCCCAGATAAATCTCCCCAGGTTTTTGCCATACTTCCAATCCTAAGTAATAATGCATCAGACCCAGATCCTTCATTTCAAACTCGACTGTCGACATCTTCTTGCATTCTTGTATTGTTTGCTCTACACTTGTAGTAAATAGATCATCGACATATAGTAGAATAATGACTGGCTCATTATCCACAAACTTGATATAGAGATTTGGATCAACAGAACTTTTGATGAACCTACTTCTTAAAAGGTATGCATCCATTGTTAGTTTTTGTAGCTTCAGATGTGTTCTAGCCATGAAATTTGGTGGAGAGGCTAGAATACATGAGATCTCCAAAATCCAGAAATCGTTTCTACAAATTCCACCTAGAGATGACTTAATTAGATTATTAACCAATTTTTTAATGTTTCATAAGTCTAAACTTAGGAAAACTGGTTAATAAATCAAAATTAATTAAGTTAAGGTGAGAATTCTCTAGAAACTCACACAGATCGATCCAGAAATGATTTGAGCCATCGATTAAGATTTAATCTTGGCCGTTGGAGTCCCAATAGGAAGATATAAGAAGGGATCGATGTGGTGATGGAGAATACACCAGAGTCACTTGGAGAATTTGACTTTCTAGAGTAGCAACAGTTAGTTGTTGGAGAGTTCGAGCTTCAGTGAGGAAGCAAAGATAGTGATACAGAGGAAGTTTTCCAGATCTAGAGAGGCATCAACAAGGAGGCCGAGTTATTCCCAGTGAGGCAACATTCGATTTGGCTAGAGGAAAAATCCATTCAGCTTCCAGAGGTTGGGAAAGTCTTCCAGAGGGCTGGAGAATTAGTTTCCTCAGTAGAGACGGGCATAACGACCTCATCAAAGACAGTTCTAGGCTTAAACGTCCAAGGGTCTGCGCAAAGGGTCCAGGAGGACGAGTTTTCTAAGGAAAGTTGTGTCAAAGTTGCTTGTGGAGGAAGGGAAATTCCCTTAAGTAATTTTGGCTAGATTTTCTTGCTGTTTGGATTGCCAGTTAGACATCCATAGATTGTACTCAGAATTTCATTGCTGCATATAATAAAAATCCTGAGTTGCTGCACCGGTTTTCCCAAGTTGGGGTTTTCCGGGAATTTTGTCCAAAAATAACGATGTCATTTTTATTGTGTGTATGTGCTAGATTTTCTTAGTTTCAAGTGCTATTTTTTTTCGCAGTATTTATTTGTGAAAATCACAGTGTTAATTATTTAGTATTTGCTGTAGCAGACTGCAAATACATTGATAAATAAATTAAGGATTAGGAAAATAATTTCCAGTTGCTGTGATAGATGAAATTTTCACATCCATTCTTGCATACCATTCCCTAGGAGCTTGCTTCAAACCATATAGGGCCTTATTGAGTCTACAAACATGAGTGTCTTTGCCATTTATTGCAAAGCCTTCAGGTTCAATGTATACTTCTTCATTGATGGTTCCATTCGAAAATGTTGTTTTTACATCCATTTGATGGATATTCCATCCCATTGTTGCAACCAACAAAACCAAAGATCTTATAGTAGTATATCTTGTGGTAGGTGCAAAGGTTTCTTCATAGTCTATGCCTTCCTTCTGAGAAAAACCCCTTGCAACGAATCTAGCTTTGTACTTGTCTATGGTTCCATCAACAATGTGCTTGATCTTGTAGATCTGCAAAGGTTTCTTCATAGTCTATGCCTTCCTTTTGATAAAACTGCCTTGCAACGAATCTAGCTTTGTACTTGTCTATGGTTCCATCAACAACGTGCTTGATCTTGTAGATCCATTTAGAGGTGACAACCGATTTGTCACTTGGTCTAGGAACGATTTCAAATGTGCTTATTTGAAGCTAGAATTCGTTGGGGAACTCTCAATATGCTACTCTTTAAAGCTTAAAAAAGTAATTTTTCTTACATTTGCAATTTTTATTGAATTCACATGTTACCTAGAAAATGTTTTATTGAACTAGCTTCATATATTGAATTCGTTTTCTATCTTATAATTGATATTGGTTGAATTATTTGTATTTCTTTGTTTAACTCATGATGTAAATTGTATCAAACATTTCTTATATGCATTTGTTCTTTCTTTGCTTCATAGGGAAAGAAATATTACTTCTAATTGGGTTTTATATGGAATGTTACCTCTTAAACATGCACTTAAAAGATGTTCAAGCCCTAGAATGAAGTGAAATGCTAGAGGCACTTGAGAACGATGTACATTATCACCACAATAACTCTTCCTGGCACAAGGGGTGAATGTTTATTTCTCTAAAGCCCAACCAAACGATTAATGTGCTAGTAAATTTTTATACCTAAAAGTTTATTTTTATTGAAAGATTAGAAAAAAATTATATCTGAAATCTACGCACAATTGACACAACTGAGTTTCTAACAAATTGTGCACATCAAAAATAAGAAATCCCCCCTCCCCGTGAAAAATGAAAGAAAAAACCACGTATTCCTATGTTTTGAGGACTTGTGTGTTGAGAAATCGGGAGGACTTGCCCTGGTCAGTTTCTTTGATAACTGCTTGTGAAATTTGTTGGCTTCTTATTAATTTAATTATGTTATTCTTCGTCAAGCAATTATCAAATGTACAAAAAATGAAGATCATAGGAGGAACATAAAGAACACAAGATATAGATTACAAGCTAGGGCAAAACCCCTCTAAGGGGAAAACCCAAAAAAATTCTCTTCTTATAGAATCAGATCATGCTGAAAATTGGTAGAATTCTGGAGTGACTTTCTAAAAATAGAAAGTTATTTCTAGCATCTCAAGTATGACTTTCCAAAAATAGTATATCACCTTGCATTAATTGGTAATCAAATATAGTTGATGGAAAATCACTTAACTTATCATTAATCAATCCTAATAGTTCAATCTCGACTAAATCATCAATATTATTATTATTAATATTATCTTTTATGATACTATTGTATTATTATTGAAAGGAATTTCATGTCTCTCAATCATGTCATATGTAACTCCCCTCAATTAATGCATATGTTACTCTCTGTCACTTAATGGATACGTTACACTCTCTCTTACACACTCATTAAAAGCATGATATATTCCTCTTACACACTTTTTAATGCATATGTTACATTGTCTCCTTCATGGCATAAGTTACTAAGGCATGCGTTGATCTCCTTTATAGCACAAGCTACTAAGGCATGCGTACCTCCTTTATGGCACAAGCTACTAAGGCATGCGCACCTCCTTAATGACATGAGTTACAAAGGCATGCATACCTCCTTAATAGCATGAGTTACAAAGGCATGTGTACCTCCCTAAATGGAATATATAACTCCTCCTCAAGGCATGCGTATTGCTCCTTCTTTATGATAAGAATTTGTTGCTCCTCCTATATATATGTATCTCGTATAATCTCATTCTCACTACTTGTGCATTGTGAAAGAAGAATTCGAACTTGAGAGAGAGAGTTGGAAAGGCTTGAAGAAGATTGTGAGAGAGAGATGTGGAGAGTAAGAGCAGGACTTGGTGAGCCCAGGTTGATTCTGTGTTTCAATGTTGAGTCAGTTGAAGGGAAGGTTGATTCAATGTTTGCATTTGTTGCTGCTACCAGTGATATTTATGCTACAACTTGTTCAAATTTGGGTGAACTTACTCATTCTCTTGATCTCTCATTGTACTTTGTATCTCTGTTGAACAATTGATATCTAATAGAACAAGAAGTTGATTGGGTTTTCCCCTTGTGGGTTTTGCTCTGCTCTTTTCTGTTCTTTGTTGTCTTCTATTGTGCATTTGGTTTATGTTCTACCTACAATTGCTTAACGAATATTGTAGTAGAAACAAGTTTTTTTGAAATAAGTAATAGTTATAACATAGACCATCATAATTTCAATAGATCAAAGTGAGATATCCAAGACCCATGACTATAGAAAGACTTTAACCCTCTAGATGCCAAGTCAAACCCTTCCTCTTTATGCACAACAAATGCATCAGCAATAGACCAACAACAAATCTTCAACAAGAGATGTGATAAGGCAGAACTTCCACAAATTGGACTTGAAGAGAAACCCTTCTTGAATTTTTGACTTCATCTCTCCTCTTCTTCACCATTCCTCTTTGTGATATTTCAGATCAACTCATGTTAAAATTGTGTGTTAGGATGAGCTCCAACTTCCCTCTATTTATATTGTCTAGAGGGTTCGAACATACACGTCTTTTGGGGCAGGGACAATTTGATAGGTAGGTTGACTTGGCAACTAGAGGTAGGTTTTTTGACCGAAATTACAATTTGAAAAATTCCAAATAGGACTTTGACTCTTTGACTCAATAAATCCTAGAAGCATGAAGAACATGCTTATCTAATAAAATAATGATTCTTGAGCATGAAACCCATGCTTGAAAAATAAAATTTAGTTTTCCTTTTTTTACATAAAATATATAAATACATAATGACAATGACAATTATGAAGACTGAACCTCGTTACAACTTTCAACATTGTGGACCCTTAGGAAGCGCTCCAAATTGTTGGGGACTTGTTGATTATCCACGTGATGTTCTTGACAAATTTCAAGGTTGTTTAGGACACATTTCAGGGATGTTTTCGACAAATTTCAAAGATTTTCTTGGCATATTTTAGGGATAACGCAAGCATATATATTTAGTTTTGACAATCATGGAGATTGATGATTGATGATACAATCATTTTCCCATCCATTATATTTTCATTGCCTTGATTCTAAATTCATTGTACAAGTTGCAACTCAAAACATGGTTTTTGTATGATGGATTTCAATTTGGGATTTTGGTGATTTAGATATTTATTTTCAGTGGCAAAATTACAAGAAGCAAAGCCTGCATGTCAAGAAAACAGGAAATGCAACATTATAAAAGGATGACTCTTGTGGTTATTGCTCTTGTTCTTTCTCATTTTTTGGTTCATCTCAACTTTAACATATTGTACATGGGTTTCCATAAGTCATTCAAGGTTAATGATTTCACCGTCCCAACCTCAAACATTGTGAAAACAGTTAGATACTATTGACTTGGATTATGTACTAAATGTTTGAATAAATTCCTATTCAATCCCCTTCTTAATCTGACATATGAATCTAATCTCTTTACAAAACCAACGTATTTTATAGCGGTTTTCAACACTACTATAAATATTGCAAGACTTCTTGAGAAGAGAACGCATTCTATATTTAACATAATTATCATTAACATGAAATATGAGGAAAAATTGCTATAAAGATAATTCTTTGTCCCATAGATCCTTCGTAGACCTCATTGCAAACTGAAAATAGTTACACTTAAGTTTTCTAAAGCTAAAGTTCATGCCTAAGGCCAATAATGGAATCTCACTCAACCTTTAATTGCTTTGACGATTTTCATAATTGGCAAGTGTAAGGGTTGTGCATAATACTATATAGAATAGCTTGTTGTGCTTACAAGCTTGAAACACCTACAAATGTTAGTAATGGAATTTGAGTATATATATATATATATATATATTAGATTATTTCCATCCCTAACCCGCCATCCCCTGAAAATTTTGAGGGTGCACTCTACCTGTCTTTGTGACATGTCCCACCATCCTGAAAATTGATGCAACATAGAGAAAAAATATTGTTGGCAAAATTTTCCACAATAAAAATATTTCAAGCTGATTTTAGCCAGGTTCAACTTGTGTAATTTTCTCTCAAGCAATTTGACTTGGTATAAATTTAGGAGCTCAGATTGGTATGGTTTCTTATTGAGGAAAAATGGGAGTAAAATAATAAAAGGGAAGATGGAAAATAGGAGAGGGAAATGTACTAGGAGGGAGAATAATATGAGAGGAAAATAAAATTGCCTTCATTTCCATCTCAACTCTTGAACTTGCCATCATGTTGCCCCCTAATTCCACACTTGAGGTTAGTGTGGAGAAAATCGCTAACTCCACTTGGTTTGGCCTTGGGGGAAAGCTTTGAGTTGGGGCTGTCACCCAATTCCCAACTCCTCCGTCTAGGCTCTCTCTTAGTCGAAGCCAAGGGGGGTAGACCCTAAGGAAAATCTAAGGCTTGGTTAGTGCTATACTAAACAAGTTCTAGGAGATGAATGATTAAGTTAGCCAAGAGAGACATCAAACATCAAATTGAAAATAAACCGATTGAAACATGTAAATACTTCATTGAGTAAATAAGATTACCATGAGCATGTATGGATAACCATTCATGAACAAATAGATAAGCAATGATATCAAGAAGAGAGATTCTTTGCGAGAATTGAAATGATAAGATTAATGCTCAAGGAAGGAAATGGTACTTGTAATGTAAGAACATGTAATGGAAAGATAGCAAGATACAATTGCACTTGAAAGTAAAATGTGCTCACAAGAAATATAGTTGAAGGAAAAGTTGCACCAATGAAATGAAAGATACTCCAAGATAAGTAAATAAGCTCCAAATACTTAAAGATAAACAAGTGAACTTCAAATGAAATGTTCCAATTGCAAGAATGTAAATGCTTGTAAGAGTAAATTTGACATGCTTGCAATTGTAAAACGCTACTTGAAAAATAAATAATAAAACTCGATCAATGAGATGACATTCAAGATAGCATGAACATGAAATATGATTCAAGGAAAGTAAAGTGATGTAGAGTGCTCTTGGTTTATTTTATTAGGCCTATTCTACTTATTCTAAGGTGAGCTTCTTCTTTAAACTTTTACCCTTGTAAGGATGGGGATGGTTGCAAGAGGCCTCAAGTGGAGAAGCTTAGCTTCATTAATGAGTATCTACCTAGTCCACCATGTCAACCCACATGTCATTGCTCCAACATTAGACAAGCTGAACTTGAACTACCTGATCACGTGTATACCTTTCTCGCAAACTTGGGAAAATAACATTAAGGAAAGGGTCCTATTCAATGTGGAAAAAGTCGAAGTCGGGATTAAATCGGCAAGGGTCCAAAAGTTGAAAAAGTCGTTAAAGTCGGGAGTTTTTCGAAAAAGTCGGCAAAAAGTCGGCAAAATTAAACGGCCAGCCAAAAAAATAAAAAAATCGGGATTTAATCGGCCAGCCAAAAAAATCAAAAAATCGGATTTATTCTAGACTTTTTCCACACTGGTCCTATTCACTCTACAACCAACTTATGTTGGAGGTTAATTCTAGTGGAACAAGAGGACAAATTGCAATTGCTTAAGATATGAAGATTGCTCAAAGTAAAGTTGAAAATTGCAATGAAACAAATTGTTGTGAGCCTTGTAAGCAAATCTAAATCAATTGAGCACGTAAATTAAAAATTAGATATAGGTACAAGTAAATAAAACTTAACTAACAAATTAGATGGCACTTGCATGTAAGTGAAATCAAATTTTTGAGAGCATTAGCATGTGAATGAACAAGTGAAACTTAGCATGAAATGATAGCTAAATGAAATGAAGCATAAATTAAACATCTAACTCAGGATTAGTGAATGAAGAAGTAGCATGCAAAAATAATGAGATGACACATAAGATTAACTAAGGAGCTCAAAAGGCAATCTGCATTAGTGAATTTAGAGAATTAGCATGAAATCAAAGGAAATGAAGTTAAACTAATTACAAAAAATGAAATGAAATGAAAGATCACAACAAACACACTAAAGATATCCTTCCCTCAAGAGAGAAGGATGGGATGCCAAGGGGATGATCCCCAAGCTCCCAAAGAAAAAATTATTCTTATTACTTAGTAATCTGAGAGCCCTCTTATAGAGATGAGGGTTTAGTTTGGGAAGAGCTTATAATATGTCTTTGAAAAACAAAAGTACACTTTCCCAAAAGGTACAATGAGTGATTAAGATCTATTTGAGAAATGTTACAAAAGCTTCTTGAGTGAAGGCTTGAAAGCCTTGAATGAAGAAAATATCAAGGTTACAATTCCTCACACTTGTGAGACTCTTGGAAGAAGAAAAGGACAACTAGAGAATGAGGTATTAGTTTTGAATGCTTGAATGAGAGAAGGCCAATCAAACACTTCAAAACCATGAAGTCCCTTTCTGCAACTCGCTCCAAAATTGGTGAGGAAAAGGGCTGTCCGAAATCAGTCCCCAATCAGCCCTCCACTTCTGCCCAAAAGTGGTTTGATCATCCAGAAAATATGTCCACAAAACAGTGAGAGATTTACTGAACATGTAAGAGAAGTAAAGGATGAAAGTATGCAAGAGAAGTAGAGTGCATGAGATGAAGAAACCTCTAGATCAAATGCAAATCTAAAATACACTTATTACAATAAAATTGTCACTAAACCAACTTGCATGAGCTGATTTAGTAAATGGAATGTTGGGACAAAGCCCAACACTTAACCTCTAATGCTTGATATAAAAAATATTAGCACAACTTAGAAATTGGAATAATTTGATTTTTGGAATAGGGTTTGTAAAACCCCCTTTCAATGTCTTTAGATATCTTTGGAAAATCCTTAGCTTGGGTGACTTATGAGCTCCTTGAAGTCATTGGAGATGGATGGTCGAACCAAAGACTTACCCAATCTCCAAAGGGACATGGTAACCTGCCTTGAACTCAATCAACACTTGCAAAATGAACTATTAGTGCAAAAGGAGACTTGTCATATGAAGACAAAGATGAATTTGTTGTTCAACCCGAGAACAAAAAATTACAAGTGCTCATGATATGCCAAGCTCAAGGGAGTTTGCAAGTAATTGCAATCTTCCTTCCCTAGACAGAAATGCCCTCGTGCTATACACAAAAAACAATAAACTATGTAATATAAACTCAATGAAACACAATCATAGCATGAGAATAAATGTAATGACCAAAATTAAACATTAACTAAAATCTGAAGTACAGAGAGCCTGAAGACATTAAATTTGTACTTACCTCAACTGCGGCTGATTTTGCTGGTGCTGCTGATGCTGATTCTGGTGGTGCTGTCCTCGCTGTTTTGATCTAGTCTCCGGAAGACCAATACCACCCAACCAGATTGAGCAACCTAGCTGCTCAATACAGAAAATTTCACAACAGAAGTTCTTTGTCCCTCCGTGCCCAGAACCTCAAGCAGACTAAAGCTCTTCCAATGGACAATTAACTTCCTCCTGGTTTTCTCCCGGTGAAATCTGTGCTCCAGGTTCTTTCTGCTCCTCACTTCTTTCCCCCCCCCCTTTCTTGGTTCAAACCCCTGCTATTTATTTACCGGCCTGGCGGTGGTCGCCCTCCCACTTGCAGCCACCGTCTTCCACGCATTGAAGGCCCTAAGATATTTTCCGACTCTCATCTGCGTTCTGCAATAACTACTCAGATGGTTCGGGCAGCTCCGCTTTAAAAGTTCGCTGGTACCCTTTGTAAGTTTACATTATAATTTCATAAGGTTTAATGATTATATTTTATAACATTCACCTTATATATATTTTACCAGTTTTTAAGTGATATAGTTTATAACCTTCCATTTATATGTTGTAAAGTTTTTAAATTCATATTTTATGTTATAAAGTTTTTAAATCATATTATATGTTATAAAGTTTTTAAATTCATATTATAAAGTTTAATGATATATTTTATAAAATTAACATATATACATATATTATAAAGTTCAGAATTTTATTAAGGGTTGTTACAATAAATTCAATGATACATTTTACCTCATCCTCAAAGCATAGCATCATAAGACAAGGATGTATCCCCTAAAGACTTTCCTTAATTGATTCAGTAAAATTTTGAGTATAGTCACAACAAGCATCTAGCTTCCAAGCATAAGCAAATGGGAGCCCAAATGGTTGATTTATACAACAAATGGAGAGAACCATAATGAGAGAGATCAATGACAAGTGGAGCAATGGTGAATATCCCAATGAGAAAATCGAACTCGATGTGTAGAGAGCCAATGCCAAGTGTGAATTCAAGAGAATCTACTTGCTGATAGGTGGACAACGTATTCCCTCATGCTAGCTGGTGCATATTTCTTGAGCTGCCAGGTGTGAGGTTGGGTGGGTGAAAGGGGAGGCAATTCCCACTAAATCCTCACCCATAAACGATATGTGTGACACCTATTACAAGTGCCAACCAACTGCCATCCATCTCTGCGTGTAGACTGTTTTATGTGCAGTGTGTAGGCTGCCACTTAGGCCTGCGTATGGGCTGAATTGAAGAACATGTGTACAAGTGTAGAGTGGAGTTGGGTGAGTGGAGACAAGACTCCACTAATATGATAATCAAATCCTCTAACTCAATCTTCAATCCATGCGTTGATATTCATGAGGATATTCGACCTACCAAGTAAACAAATAAACCCAACACTTGGTCACTAACTCGACTTCCTTGGATTCATTAACTCATTTGGTGATGTGTGTGGCAAATCACCTTCCACCTTGTCCTTTGATTGATATTTGACTTGACGTGATTTCTATGTCATTACCACTTCATTTTTCATGTGGAAATATTTGTTATTTATCCACTTATTTAATTTTCTGGCAATTTATTTCCAATTTTCCCACTAGACTTAGGAAAAGTGTGTTTTGAGGTGCTAGAAGTGACTTTTTGACACCCTAAGTGTAGAAGAATGTTGAGGTGGAGATGATGAATTTTGAGTAGTCATACACCCTCAACATCTTTTGCCATCACTTTATTACATTTACATAAAAAATAAAAAAAAAATTCCCTCACCTGGGAATTTTTTAATTAAAAATAATTCCTATCTAAGCTTAGTCAAATTCCGCGAAATTTCAGAGATGACCATGCATGGTAATGTACATCGACCATAGACACTAAGATAGAATTAGGGCTCAATATTCAAGCCATCACCCCTGCTTTGGGGTATGCGTGAGTGAAAAACCTCAGATAATTATTCATCGCTAAAATGCTAGAATAGGTAACTAAGTGAAAAAAACACTCTAGAGTGTACTCACTCGCTGATCAAGTCCCAAGTTTCATAGGCCAGTTACAAGGCTTTATTCATCATGTTAGCGATATCTTTTACAACTCCTTGTAGGGTTGCGGAATTTGAGGACAAAAGAAGAAAGAGGAGAGAGAAAGGGTTTGGAATGCCCTGCTGACTTTTGAATTGTGAATTCTTTTGATGTACACTTTGTCTTGGGCAATGGAGTCTTTGTAATATCTACTAAGTGCAACTCAACAGTCAACATTTGGCTCCGCATAGGGATGCATGCTAGATTTTTGTGAAAGCATGCGAGAACCTGGAATTTGCATCCAAGTCAAACGACAAAGAACAATCAGTAGTACCTGTTGCCTTCATCCACCACGTATGTTAGAATAATCCAAAAGTTGTCAGGACATAGATAATAAGCAATACTAAAATGATGGAAGGAAATAACTAACTATAAGAACAAGAAATGAAAAGAGAGTAAGGCTAGAGATATAATACAAAAATGACCCCATGGGCATCGAATATTTTTAGTGAAGTCCATCTTGAGAACCTGCCTACTCAAAGGGAGTTCCATAGGCTCCTTTTCTGATGTGCCTTGTACGATCATGACTATCTTGGGAGTTTGACTTGCCCCAACATTGACTTGTTTGTACGATCATGACTATCTTCCTCTTCCTTTTTCTTTTTCGACTATCAATCTACTAAGGCTCAACTCTGCTTAAAGTTGGCGATCTACTTTTTATATCTTTTTTCCTTTTCTTCTAGGTAAGTTGTGATGGTGACAATGATGCAACTACTACCAATCCTTTTTCTTTGTCTTGAAGATGTGCTGATGGATGAAATATCTGAGTGTTCTGTGGTATGCGCTACCTCTTCATTCTTAATCTGCTTTGTTAGGGGTGTTGGAGAGTTTGTCAACACTGCATAACCCCTAGCTTGAATGACCCACAAATAATTTTGTTGTTGGGTTCCCTTGGATTCTCAATATGATATCTTCATTCTAGCACTCGATCGAGCCGAACAAAGTTATTATCTGGCATAGGGATGGTGGCATAGGATAGGTTCATTTGAAGGCTACCACCCAAATCTGCGACCCATTTCCTTGATAAGGGCATGCTCCATGCCTCAGATACACTAATCACAACAATATCCATAGTAATCATTATGTCTGGGTATGTCGCTAGGTGAACTTGTAAATCGTTAATTAAACCACATAATTCTTTTTGAGTACATGGAGCATATGTTGTGATAAGGCCTAGATACCCTTAAGTTCAGTTTCTCCATGACTTTCTTGGTCATGACAATGGATGAAGCCCCTAGATCTACCGTGCAATTGTATAGGAGATGATCATTAACCATCAAAGTAATGAAGAAAGGTTGATGATGTTGATTCCCCACATAGCAATCCATATTTTGCAGTATATTTTCAACATCTTCTGATACATCATTCGACATTTTTGTGCTAACTTCCCCTTTAGTCACTTCAATGGCATTCAATAATTTTTCCCTCTAAGATGGTATCTTCAAAAGCTCTGATACTGGGATGGAAACCTTTGCATTGTTTATCCAATCACCGAAGTCAAAATTCAACTATGAGTTAGGAGGGGACATGTTTTTGGGATTACTTTGATTTTGATCATTCTTTCTTTGATAAGTCATTTCCTTATGCTTCTCCATGGCAAGGATCTGTCCAGATGTAGGTTTTTCCCCAAAAATCTTTGTGACACTATCTTAATTAGCAACCATATAATTAACCCCACAAGTATAAAACCCATGATCAATCTTCTAATTTCTCTCAAAAGTTCTAACTTGATTTTCCATGGGAACATATTGATTTGATCACTGGTTCCCACATGTTCCCCTCCAATCATGCCACTTTCAATGATTCTCGTTATAATGGGGCATGTGGCCTCCTCATGAAATTTGTCACATGGCCTACAATATGGGGGAACTTGGCCACGATGTTGGTGGACTCTAATGGATTGGGAGGCCTATAGTCTTATGAAGGGTCCTTATTCTTTTGCCTCCTATCATTGGGCCATGGCCACCAACCTATTGTGCATGACATTTATTTCTTTTGCATTGTTTATTTCCATGGCCTTTACGAATTGGGCTTGGTTGAGCTCCATGTTCTTTATAATTTGTGTTAGCTCCTTGATGGGGTCATGATCAACTTTCGTAACTTCAGTTTTCCCTTTAGATTGATGCGACTTAGTAGGACCCCTATTGAAACCTACGATCTCAGACTTTCTAGAAGCTTTCCTAGCCTTTTCCATCTTGATGGCTTCAGTTTGGGCATCATTTAAAATGGTAGGCTCCTTTCTTCTCATTTCATAAGATGAGTCTACATTGAATGCATCAACATATTAAATCAGAAGAGATTTATCTTGAGGTTTGACATCATCAGGGAGACTCTTCACTATGTTGTTGAATCTCTTATAAAATACGTCTATTTCATTTTCCTACTTCTTGTTGTGGCTAATAACATTGAGTAGATGTAGCTCTTCCTTCTTGTCACAAACTTTCATTGAAGGCAATTAATATCTTTTTCAAAGTGTCATATGAGTTAGCTAGTTGTTCAGTGAACTGGTCAAGTACATCCTCCTCCAAGGAAAGCACAAACAGTCACATCTTCACATCATCAAAATTTGCAGATTGCATCACTTAGTGACACGCAAGTTGAAGTTCCTTATGTGCGTCTTGGCACTTATTGCATTATTGCCTTGGAATGAAGTGAATTTCTCAATGGCTTTATCCAGAATGTTATGAGGATAGCCATTGATGATAGTGAAATCTCAAGGGCCAAAAAAGTCATCCATGATGTCTTGTTCAATTTTCCCCTCAAAAAGCAAATGGATGTAAGAGATAACTTCTTGACCAAGATTTGCAAGAAGTCTACTAGAAGAGAGTCTTTTTAACCTCACTTGAAAATCCCATTTAGGATTGTTGTATAGGTAAATCCCCTCTACGGATAGAGGCGATCCCTACTAGCCCAACAGGGGTCTAGCAACAATCGAACAATGCTACACCGCAGGTTCCTAGTTGTAATTAACAAGTGGGTGAGAATAACCTACTTAGATTCCAACGCTTGTTTGTCGAAGAGATATTCCTCTCGCTCTTTCGCTCCAGCCGATCACAATTCCCCGCTATCCTCGCGGACGAATACCTGCACAAGCAAAAGAGAGCAAACAAAAGCGTAAAATCTACTAACAACAACTATGTATCGGTCAGGAAAGATACAATTTGCATTAATCAATCATTGAACAAATGTAAATGGAACCATAAGAGTAGTCATCTATCTTTTTTAACAAAAAGCAGAGTAAGGTACAACCGGTGTCCTGACGCTGAGTCCTTCCCTAGAGGGTCCAGCCAGCATATCTTCCAAGCATTCACCTTTGAGACAAATCTCCCAAGTCAAAAGGTCTCTCTCTCACATACAAGGCAACAAGTTTATGACCTTTCTCAAGCTCAAAACAATCCTCACACAACACACCAAGGCCTACAAAGAGCAGCACTAAAATGTACAAAGAATTCCTCAATCAAAGTCCCTATCTTCCAAACTAGCTGCTCATGGGCCATGGAGGAGGCTTATAAAGGAGAAGGAGTCTCCATGAATAGGCAAAGGATGAGTTCTCCCCCACAATAAGTGGATGGTCAGTCGAACAGACATGCCAGAGAAAGGATGGCGACCTCAACAATGCTAACAACCAGTTCTGGAGGGATCTGGAAGGCTGGTTGTTGGAACAAATGCGCCCAAACAGGATCAGCGCGGAAAATCCGTGAACTGCCGCGCTGACATCGCAAACCAACGTAGAAGAAGTCCGGTCAGCGCGAAAAGGACAAACGGAGGGAGCGCTGTTCGTAGAAATGAGACCAGCGCGGAAAAGACGTGTGCTTCCGCGCTGGCAGCGCGACAACAACATTGGCCTCCGCCTGTCAGCGCGGTTATTTTATAAACAGACGCGATGATTCATTTAACTTAGGCAAAGAGGGTTTTTTAGCCATTTTTGAGGAGCATGAGTATGGGTGAATGTAGTTTATAGCACAGTAGGGAGACTGACATGATGGCAGTGACATTTTACTGTGTAACAGATGCCCCCTAAAGCATGAAGCCCGAGAGAGTGGGAGGGGTGAAATGCTTTACAAGACTGCTGGACTGGAACACCACTGGAGAGAACCCGCAGGCGGATACAACTGATATGTCAATTACATGTAGTCTAGGCATGGGCGCAGCCATCCAAAAGACATATAGAAAAAGGGTCTATGGTGTGGACGCAGCCACCCAGTTGAGAAGACCATAATGATAAGAGGTATGGTCGCAGCCATCCTTAAGAGAACTCAGGTATGGTCGCAGCCATCCATCAATGAGTCATGTAATGATGTCCCACAAAAATCGCAACCTGGTCCACAATGGACTAGAACCAGGGTCTTGCGCTCCATCCGAATCCGAACAAAGTACAAGTTCAAACATGTGAATAGATGTGTCGAAGTCGAACATGCTTGAACATCGTCTGATTACCAGCCAATGATGAGAGCTGTTAACAGACGCGAGAGGGCCCACCAATGATGACGATGGTCCTCAAGGTACTATAGGTACAATCCACGGCATGTGAATGAATGAGCCGATGTCGAACACCCGCGGAATCATCCGATCGGAGGTCAATGATGAAAAACCTCTCGTCGAACACGAAGGACCTGCCATTAGGGCATGCAGGCCCCAAGGTACCTGAAGGGAGTCTCTAGGTCACTCCTGGATAATGAGCTGAAGTCGACAGGAAGTGATCTTTATCGAAGGTGGGCCATAATGGTTCCCACATCATCGACGCGAGACGGGTAGAGACAAGTTTGTTTTGCGTGAAATATCAGAGGGAGGTTATATTTGCAGAGGTCAACTTCTCTTGAACATATCGGCGGCACAACGACGGATTTGGCAGTATTTGGGGGGTCAAATGGTCAGAGGTCATAACAAAAGGACAATGAGCAGATGAGTGGCCAAATAGGATAACCCAAACCCATGGAGGCAAAAGTGAAGCGAGATGAGATATCCCCACCCAGACACGAATGCAATAGTGCCATGTTCAAGAGCGACATACTGCCGATGACGACGATTACGGTTCCTTTATTTCCCCCACCATTTCTGGCGAGTACCCCGATTATTTTTGGATGACAAGCTTGACGGGGATAGCATATGCTTGGAGAGCGTCATTGCGACGGAGCCCGATGTCATTTAGTTTTAACGAGTCTGACAAAGGAAAAACTCGGCATCTTTTCATGTTTAGAGAGTTTGAAAAGACAGCTGAAAAGGAAACTCCAGGGGGGTGCTTTTTCGTACAGTTGTGTCTCTCGAGCCCGAAAAAGTATAAAACGATGCTCGAAAGAACCGCCCGATCATTACGACCGAGGAGTACTTTTCATAAATAGTGATATCGACCCGAAAAAGTAAAAAAACGGTCGGCATCACGTCGTTTTAGAACCAATAACAAGCGCGAAACGACAAACGCCCGACGATCTTTGTTATTTTAAACGGTCGGACAAGAGCTTTAAAACGACCGCCTCTCGTTCCTTTTAGACGAGCTGAGAGGAGGCTCGGCAATCTTTCCTTGCTTTGTGTCGGGAAAGAGCTTAATGATGACATTTTTTGGGACCAAGTGTGTAGGAATCCACCGTGACCATGCTGGTTTCAAGGACCTGCACATGACAAATACCCACATAAACCTGTTCGATACGTCGAAAAAATCATAATAAAATTTTCAACAACACATAATTCAACACATCTAGATGAGTTTATGGCAAAATTATAGTAAAAACCCACATTTATAAGGAAATTTAACCAAATTGGGAAATTTTACTATAAATAGGAGGTTTGTAAAATCATTTTTTACCATTTTACCATTGGAGCTCTGGAGGACGTGAAATTACTACAAAGTTGACGGAGCTGATTCTCCCTCATCTGACGCTGATTTCCGAACCGTTTGTTCCAGGTAGGTTCCTCTTGCTTTGCCCTGCATTTTGATTATGTTTTTTCTCATTTTGACCGTAAGATTTGGCCATTTTGGCCAAAATCTTTGCGCGTTGGAGCGCTCTCGGTCAGCGCGGTTTTCCCTATCGGGACCGCGCTGATCGGGTTTCCCAACACGTAGCCCAACCTGGGTCAGCGCGGAAAAGACGTGTCCTTCCGCGCTGACCCAGTGAAAAATACATGGGGCGGCCATTTCCAGCACGACTGTTTTAAAAACAGTCGCGCTGGCGCCGAGAAACATGAATTTTTAAAATTTAAATAGTTTTAAGCAATTTTTTCCATGCATGATTCTAAAAGGGTCTTGGGTGCTTTTGCAAGAAAAAATGGTTGTCACTTGGCAGGAGAGGGACCACGATAATGAGGATATGGCTGCTTTGGCTGATGCCGGATGCCGCAATGCCATGCGGGCATGCGGTTTAATGAAATTCTTTCGCACTCCGAGACTACGAGCTCAGCCAGATCTACTAGAGCTACTGATCAGAGCTTGGAACCCAGTGGATGGGAAATTCACCATCTGAGGCCGTGATATCGAGTTTGACTCGAATGACATCTATTTTTTGACTGGGCTGTCCCGCCGCGGACCGGTGCCCATTCTGGAGGGGCAGCGTCCTAGCGGTGAGACGCTAGACCGACTGATGGCTCGTGTCTGTCCATGGGCGACTAAGACACGGAGCGGGAAATGCAGCATTCCATCGGTGGGTGTCGGTGAGCGTGCCGACATAGTTCTCCGCACTATTCTCTTTCTGGTTACGCGGGCAGCGGGGAGCTTGGCGAACCATGAGGCCTCAAAGGCCAATCTCCTACTTGCTCTAGATTGCCTAGAGCCCACGATCTTCAACTGGGCCGTTGCTATGACGAACAGCATGAAGAGGCAACTGAACAACTGCCGACGTGGAGAGTCGAAGCAGTTCGGTTACGGCTCTATTCTGCTTCCGCTGATGTTCGAGCGGGTGTCGGCCCTACGTTTACAGACTATGGTGCTAGACCCGCCGCGCAACGTGCGGGAGACGAGAGCCACCAGGTGGGCCCGAGTCATGCCTCGCGGAGGCGGTGGACGATCAGT
>APFE030332528.1:2128-20089 GCA_000404065.3 Pinus taeda
TCAATGGGATACTCCCTCTTTTGGATGGGGTAGCTCCTCTCTTGATGGGATAAGTTCCTCTATCATAGGAATGCATGAACCATCTGGAGGCACTCAATACACATTAAACACTCTTCTAGAAAGCTCTAGAAGTGACCACAAGTAACTTTTTTAAGATGAAACTCGCACCTTTTGACCTTTACAGGAGTACGCACCCATCCCTTTACTTACAGAGCGTACAAGTACGCAGGTACAATGAGCTTGGGATGCATACATGCATGCAAGGTAGAGAGAACCTGCGTACCCAGAGATAAACATGATTTTTAATGACTTTCTCTCTTTTTTGAAGTTTGACATGAAGAGCAGAGGTATAAGGCTTGACAAAGAGGATAATATGACTATTGATGGAGCCATATTAACTGTAGATAGTCATGGTGACAAATTTCAGTGTAACACTAGGGACTATTTGGGTCTATTTTGACATTCATTACATGGTTGAGCAGTTGTAGGAAGGAATTCACATTCCTTGAGGACAAATATGGAAATTTTTTGGTGTGTTTTTGTGTTATATTATTCTTTATTATGAGGGCTGAAGGATATATTGTAATTATAGGGAGGCCAAGCCCTATTTAGGAAGCCTTAAGGGAGTTTGTGCCCCTTGTTTGAGGAGAAGACCAACCCATATTTTCTAACGAGGAGAGGCCATAGTTGTATGAGGACTTAAGGAGAACTTGGAGAGGGTTAACAACAACTTTTAGAAGCCCTAACTAGTGAGAAAATGTTACAATAGTTTATATCAACCTAGAAAGAGTCAAAATATATGTATTTGATGATGTATTTATGTAGATCTAATGCTAGTAGATGATGTCCTAGTAAACGATAGATTTGGTTGGGCATATTGTGGTTGATGGAGGGAAACAAGTAGGTGATAAAAGTAACCCTAGTATTGTTTCCAAGAAGTACATTTACAACAGTGAGGAAGGGTGAAGGTTTGGAGGTCAAGGATTGCAAACTTTGAAGGAAAAAAGTAGGCAACCAAGTGGACCTTGTGTTCAACCCAAGTTCATTAGTGGAGAAGGACTTCTAGAAGTGATAACTGGCAACCCTCCCACCCTATGTTTGTCTTCATTGGAGAAACACAGGAATACAATAGTGGGAAGAAGTTCCTAAGTAGCTAAGGAGCAACAATGGGCAAGAAGTCTCAAAGGGTTGTGTCCTTGAAGGACTAAGGAGCAACTAGTGAGAGTGAAGACACTATGTTTTTGTTGTAGATGGACTTACAATAAGCTAGAGGGAAGAATGGAGAGTTGATTTTAGTGACCTAAAGGACCAGGACCATTGATAGAGGTAGTGCTACAAAACATGAACGAAGGGCCCGAAGTGTGTTCAAGGTGTGGCAAAGAAGTTGTGATTGTGGACTATATTGACTAGACCATCAATGTACCTTATTCTTGTATTTTTATACTACTGGATGTATGTGGGTCATTATCTCAGGTATAGGAGCCATATATAGTTGTGTTATTAGTTTGATTAATACAAAAAAGTTGGGTTATTCTAAAAAAAGTTGTTTATACTTTGTGCACTAGTAGATTTATTATTGTATATTGTTCCACCGTGCAAAGTAATTTGTTGTGATACTTAAATTGGTAGCGTCATTGATTATAAGATTCTAACCTAGACTCCAGTATCATGGAAAAACAACAATTATCTTCATTGAGGGTTGGATTTTCTAGAGGAGAATGCCTCCATTATGATAGTGATGTTCCCTAAGTTGACTAAGATTACCCCCAGTTCTTGTAGAAGTTTCTTATTCCTTCTTCTGGCTCTCTTTTTATAATAAAAATTTGAGGATTTTGAAGAATATTTAAAGGAATGCGTATAGACACCTAAATCATGGTTGGTAGAGTTTGTACCTATTGGTTTTGTGTGTGCCTGAGATTTGGATTTGAGGACATCCTTTCATGAAATATGAACTTGATGTTCTGGGATCAAGTGATAATCATTTCCTTTCCAAGTTTCACAATTATAAGGAGGTTCAGAGGATCAGAATCCATATTTTTTTATTATTCCTAATTCCTATTCATTGGCTAGTACTGTCACAAATACCTTAGTGATGATAAGATCCATGGATTTCCGCTTTTGATTCAAATATGCCTTAACGTCGAGGTTTGGTTGAGGGATTGGTTGGGAGTCATTATGAGCCACTATTGGTCAAATTGTGAAGAATTATTAAGTACTGAGTTTTTTGGTTGACTTAGATATTTGTAGAGGTTAAGGATTCAAATTTTTTTAATAGGTTTTGAAATTATTGTTGGAAGTGTTAGGGAGATGAGGGTGCGAGTTGTGGTGGTGAAAGGGGGTTTATCAAAGTCCACAGGATCTTTAGTTGGCTAGGGGGATAATGGCGGGATCACCATATTTATGGGGAAATATCTAAAAATATGATCATATTCATGAGATTCCTACAAAAAAGAGGGATGTGCACATAGTCCAAAGATTACTTCTAAATTGTATCACAATAGGAATTGTCTATGGAGGCTAGAAGGGGCTTAGAAATATTCATGTGTACATAGATTCTCACATATGAGGTATATCTACCTTGTTTAGTGGCTTTTGAGGCTTCGAGAAAGTGGCTCAGGGAGATACCTATTCCTTCCAAGGTTTCATCTACTCAGAAGTTCAGTGGAAGAGAGAAGAGTTTGATCCTTAAGGGAGATGCCATAAAATTCTCTTTGTTTGGGTTGAACTTCTATGTCCAAAAGTGTAAATAGAGACTCATAGAGTTGAAGAAGTATGGCCCATTTTAAAATATGTTGGTTTTTTCTTTTAGATTTGCAAATATGAATGCAAAGAAATGATTTTCTCCTAGTTCTAAGTCAATTTTCTCCTTTGGTTTCCATTTATTTTGGATCCACTATATTAGTTGTCTCTCAATGGGCCAAATCTCTGTGAACTTCCTAATCGAGGCATGATCGTGTATAAAATGAATATACTCACCAATTTATTTAGATTTCACTTCATATATGTGATCTATAATTTCCTTTGGAAAACAATGATGAAGGCTTCTTCTTTATGTGGGAATATCAGATCTCTTGTTCTTGGCATGAGACTAATCACTACTTCCTTCCTTTGTCCCTTCGAGTTGATCAGGACGTTGAGGTGTGTTTGTAGTGGTTTTGGATTTACATGTTATGAATGTGGAGATGTTGAACTCTTTTCTCTCACGACAATGTTATGGTAGGATGGAGTAGAGCTCCCTCTCGTGGCATGTGCCATGGTATAACCACACTAGAAACCTTAAGTTGTGAAGATTATCCTAAGGTTTGAAACCAATAGTTTCTCCTACTTTCTTTAGTGAAAAGAAGATGATAAAAATTGTTATGAAACTAAATACTTTAATTATTTTGTAATACTATTTTCTATATTTGTTAAACATTATTATATTTTCTATAGTAAAATATCAAGTTTTGAATATTCATTTAATAAACATTGTAAAAAATATTGGTAATGCAATGTATATTATTTAATTTAATTTTAAATTAAAATGTAAATGACACCATTTCTTTTTTTGGAAATTTATATATATATATATATATTTTATGTAATGCAAAATTTATATTAAAATTTAAAATATTAATTATATTCTATATATTATTTCGTATCAATTTTTATAGTGTAATATGTTCTATATTGTTTTATTTTTGTTTGTTTATATTATTATTATATTATATATAAAATTTTAGTTATAATTCGTTTTTCTAATCTTTCTCATTTAAAAAAACAATTATTAATTTCTTATCTAAAAAAATCATTAATTTAATTTTTTTTTATAAATTTATATATAAAATAGAATTGAAAGACAACAATTATTGATATGATAATAATGATGATGGTTGACATCCACCAAGACCAATATTGTTTACTGTACTTTAAGAAAGTAAGAGATTAATTGATATTCTTTAATATTCTATATCTATATTAATTGAAAATAAGGGAGAGAAGCATTCCTACATTACCATAGTTTTGTTGACTTAGCAAATCAGGAAGGTTGGTAGTGTGGCAAATATTTTGAAAATTAGAACGGATGTGAGTAGGAGCTGAGCAATCCAAGAGCAAGTGATTTTCATCTTCAACCCTCTTAATGTGGCAAAGGTTACAAACTCTTTCATTCCAAGGTGTTTTGAGAATTGACCAATGCCTGATGAAAAACTCTTTCATTCTAAAGTGTTTTGGTAATTTACCAATGCCCGATTTCATTTGAAGCTCATGAGAATTAGTTCTCATATTGGCAATGCTCGTTTTCTTCTTAGAACTAGTCAAAACATAAAGATAATAATGGTTTTCAAGATTGAGGTTGATCACCTCCTTATAATACCTTAGCTTCCTTTTTCCTTCTAAATCCTTATCATCCCACAACTTATACTTAAATTTGGAAGTAATAATATTTTTTATATTATCCTTATTCTTCAATATGATCTCTTCCTTTACCCCTCAATAGTCTAGCCAAGACTAGGTATCCATATGCTAGCCTTGCTTGAATCGGAGGTGAGATTTTTGCCTAGATTTAGAAGCAATTTTAAGAAACCTCTTGACTTCCATGTTGTATAGCTTCTTCTTATTCATGTGACACCTAATAATGTGCATATGTATATGTTTTATCTCTACTTGCACATTCATATTCTTATCAATGTTAAACCATTGTAAGTGCATATCAATTTACATTTTTATATTATAACTTGCATTATATATTGTTTCACTTTATTGTAAAAAGTATTTAATGAAAATAAGTATTATATATTTGACGATTATTTTCTTTCTCTTGACGGTGGAAATTATGGCTTAACCTTAATTGTGCATATGTTGTCCACGATTGTTCAAACCCTTTCCGCTTTAGTGTGCATCTCAATGGTGATGGAGGGGTCTGCTCCTCCCTTTATTGGTTGTTCAATTTATGCCCTTTCTTTTGGTGTTTCATTTATGACATTATTCTTCGGAGGTGCTTTTGGTTTATCAAGGAGGTTGTTCTTTCAAAGATGTGGTTTAGATTTTTTTACATTGTTTGTTTGTTTTTTCTTAAATGGTGCATGAAGTTCCTAATATTATATTCATATGAAGTTTGGAGTTGATGAAGAACTTGGTCTCCTCATGGAATGATTAAGTGGTTGGTACAATGGGATGTTATGCTCTCCACCTAGTTTCAAATCCCACAGGGGAGCATATTTGGCTTGTTGTGATAAGGCTCAAGGTGTAGGCTCCCCCACCTTTTTGGAGTCTTGAATCTTGCTAAGTCATAAATTGCTGGTATAAATTTAGGTTTGATCTTAGGCCTAACCAATATTACTTCAATTAGTTTGATGGATATACTTTTGGTGTCGTAGTGGTAGTCATTAGGTTTGATGCTAGGCCTCACCAAGATTAATCCATCAAGTTATTGATTCACCATTGCAAAAAAAGGGGGAAAAGGGAAGAAAGAAAGAAAGAAGAAGTTGTTGAAGAATTTGAAGCTTTGAACCACCTTCGTTTGATTTGATATTTCAATGGTTTTTAACCCTGGTTAACCAATCTACATTGTTATATATCGATCTCTTAGATTCCAAATATGAAAAATGAAGTACCCATCTAACGCTGTGTGAAGGTTTTCTTTATTCCTGAGTTTGACATTACCAAAGACAACAATTTGACTTTTAATTCCAACCCATGGTTTTAGGGAAATTGAGTTCTATGCATGGAGCCTTAGTCTCCCTCTTTTTATCCTTTGACCAGTTCTCTTTCTTTAGCTCCTATTTGGGCGCAATTGTCAAATTTGCCCCTACATTTTTTGGGGTACATCCTCTCTATATGTCTTTGGATCAACTTTTAGAAAGTTTGATTTTTCATCTTGTGAATTGAAAGACACAACATCTGAACAAATGCATATATTTCATGAAAATGGATCTCAACAAAGGTTTTTGAACATAAAATATTTAGATAGGTTAAAATTATTCTTGGTCTTAGAAGTTGGATTATGAGATATTTTCTTTGTGATGCGGGACTTGCTTAGAAATACGAGAGATTGCATCTCATTGCCCTAAATGTTTTAGGAAGAATTGGAAGCATTAGCTAAAACCAATTTGATGGTTTGCATCTTCAGAAGACCGCTAGATAGACTCATGTTCTAGTGGTATGTCACCATGAACAAGTCCTACTTCAATCAAATCTTCATTGAGATAATTTTGAGGTAAAAATAGGGCTCAACACAAAAAATGTACGAGAAAAATTAACTTTAAAAGAACCAATAGGATTCAAGATGATGATGTTATCCCTAGGGCATAATATTTTGGAGGGAAAAAAAAACTACTTTTTAAATTGTATTTTCGGTTAATCTCTTTATAAGTTTACTCAATTGTAAAGTGTAGATATCCACTAGATGTAGAATTAAATTCCACATCCAATGAGTACCCAATTGCATATTTCTAAGTAGACCCACATTGAAAAAAATTAAACTACATGAAAAAAGTATGTTGAACATACTTTTTAATGCATTTTCATTTTTTTTTTTTTTGGTATACTCAAAACTATGCAGAGTGGGTACTCATTGAATGTGCTATTTAATTCTGCATCCAATGAGTATTTACATTTGATATTTGAGTAAGCATACACGAATAAAAGTTGAAAATACAATAAAAAAGGTAGTTTCCTTTCTTTTTCTTTAAAAATTCATCTCTTATTTTATTATTTTATTATTTTCCTTAGGAGGTCCATTTTAGACTTCAAAATTCCCCTAACGGTACCTCAAGAAATTGAGCAAGAACTAGAAACCAAAACCTGAAGATTGAGGAGCTTAACTCTTAGGATTTGGGGCAAGAAACAAAAAGCTAATTAGGTTCTTGGCATATGTCAAATTGGATAGACTAGGTTGAAAAATCTAAGACTCAAGAAGAAGCAGACCCATCAGATCAAGATAACCCAAGATTGATAGAAATGACAATTATTCCAACAAATGTCAATAAACAACATGGACTCCATCAAACACAACAAAAGTTTTGACAAAAGTAGGAAAGAAGAAGAAATCCTTAAAAACATCTCAACCAATGATGACTAGAAGCTAGGCTCGTAATCTAATTTAATTATGTATTGTTTTTGTTTTTTTTTTGTGTAACCAATTTATGTGCATTTTCTCATGTGGAAAATTTCGGAATGTAGTTCTACTGAGTATCTAACAAAAAATGATAATAGATTTTTATTTGATGCTATCAAGCCTTAGCCTTTAGACCCTAAATACATATTTATCTTTAGAGATTGGATCCTCTTGGCATATGCTCTTTGTTATATTCACAAAAAATATACTTAATATGAATATCTCCCCATTGTTATTTAAACAAGGTTGCATAGCTAGCATTCCCTGTTGCTTAGTTTAATAAAATATTTTAATGTCATGATGTGTTGTATGTGCTCCAAACAATAATAAAATTGTAAAATGAGTTATATGAATATTTATTTAACCTTTTTTTATTAATTTTTTTTAATGTAATTAAACATTTTTTTGGTAAATAAAGGTTATATATATATATACTTGACATGGAAGAGAATGATAACAAGTTAATAATTATTTATTTAATATTGAATGATGACAATTTTTTACACATGTCATGTCATTAGAGTATAGATTGATAGAATGAGAGTTGTACAAATTGTACACAAGCTATTTTTACATATTTTTTTCAAATTTATATTTTTTAAATCATTTTTTTGTAAATTAAAATAAAACCCATAAAAATTGTTTATTCAATACTTTACACCAATGAGAAAATAAGATTTTTGAATTTAATTACAAACCATTTGTGTTTATGGTACATAGTAATTAATATATAATGCTATTTTTCAAATTATTTATATTTATTGTACATAGTAATTAGTGATATAATACATAGTAATTAATAATAGAGTACATAAAAAGCCAATTCTTGCCATCATTACACAATAAGAGGGGAGACATTTCAACTAATCATATTTGAGATAAATAGAAATAAATTTTATTGAAAAATAATAAATTTAATTTCATATTGTTAATCTTTGGATAGATTTTAAATTTTTTTGGTCAAAGAAAAACTAATAGAAAGTCAATGAAAAAATGAATATGTTATATCTTGCCAGCAGCATGTATAATAAGCCTTAAAGCTATACATCATAATACACTTATTCCAAAAAACACAAATTTATAAACTTGATGCTTTCGATAACAATACCGCATAGCTAGCACCCCATAGTTGGCGTTCCTCCCTCTGAGTGTAATTATTGAGTAATTGTTGAAGTTTGAAAGGTGAGAAAAATGCTATTTATTATTTGGAAATTTACTATACATCAATCATGTTTATAATAGCTAAAGAGTACTCAACAATAAAAAGAAGATAAATGTGAGGTGAATATGATTATTATCTTGCATTGGAATTTTTCCAACTAAAATAACAAACTATATATATATATATCCTCTCCACAATTTATATTTTTATACAATACTACAATTACACAAATACATTTGAATATGTTAAACATAAACATCAAACAACAATAACCATCCTTAAAGAAGGTGGGCATATAGATTTGAAAGCATGGCCATATTGCTTTCATTCATCAATCTATAATAGGGGTAAACCATTATAATGCTAAATAATGAATTTCCCTATTTCTAATTGGTAGACATGAAAGTCACAATGTACACATGATTAAAACATGATGAAGTAACATGTACAGATACAATCATTTCAAAATAACAGTTGAACCAATTACATTTAAAATAATTAAATTTACATACTATGAAAAAAACTAATGTGTAATGTTAAATCATAGAAAACTTGTAATTTTTTTGGGAAGTGGAGTCGTCTACATTAACCAATTTGTTTAAAAATACTATCTATAAATAAATAAGCATTTCATCAAATTTCTCAACACGATTTTCTTTTAAAAATGAATAAATATATAAATCATATAACGCCATATTAATATAAATAAAATGTTAAAAATAACTCAAATGAAATGATATATAAGTAGTATGTGATCATTTGTAAGAGTGTAAATAAAATGCTAATATATATGTGAAATTATTAAAAAAAAAAGGGTATTTTTCATGATTTATTTATTTTTTAAAATTTATTTAATTAAATTTAAGGAAAAAAAAATTAAAATTTAATATTAATTTGTTTAGATGTAATTATTATTTATATTAATAAAATTTAAACTTCATTTAATTAATTTTGATTAATTAAAATTTAATAATTTATTTAAAATAGGGAATAAAAAAAATATTTTTATGAAAAGAACTTATTATAGAAAATACCCATATAACATTAAGACATTAATTATATAGGAAATTAAATCATTTTGTTAAAAAATAATATTAAAATTCATTTAAGTATTATTTTAAATATAAAATATGTAATAGAAATAAAATTTTTATATATTAGTACCGATTTATTTTTAAAAATTGAAATAAAAATAATTATATACAATTAATATGATTCTCATTAGTGAAGTAACATGTATACATGTAATCATTTCAAAATAACAATTTGAACCAATTACATTTAAAATGATTAAATTTACATATTATGAAAAAATAAAAATAAAAATAAAAACGAATTTGTAATGTTAAACCACAAAAAAGATGTAAACTTTTTTGGCCATGTGCAGTCATCTATGTTAATAAATTTGTTTAGAAATGATATTTATGAATAGAGAAACATCCATTGAATTTCTCAACAAGTTTTGGCAGAATGTGCTTGTTTGTAAAACTAAAGATGATCATTCTATCCCCCTAGAAAATTGGAACAACTATCTTAAGAAGTTGTATGACTCTCGAGACACCATGGGCACCATATTAACACTCCTATTAAGGATGATATATTTTCCCTGGAAACCATTGAGTCTGGGATTAATAAATTCACTAATGGGAAAGCTAAAGATATTGAAGGATACCAAACTGAGATCTTTAAAATGGGAAGATCTATCCTCATTCCTCATCTCCACAAGCTTCTCAATTTGGCTGCACAACATGGTTTCCCTAAGCTTTCGACGTGAAACTTTATTGTGCCTATCTTTAAAAATGGGGACGAAAGCATTCCCTCTAACTAAAAAGAACACTATGATTAGCCACATCGTAGCCAAGCTATATGGGCTCATTTTGGAAAAGAAGCTTAGCCTTTGGCTTGAAAACCATGGTAAAAGAGCTAAAGGGCAAGTTGGTTTTAGGAGAATCGACCATGTTGTCACTCTCAAGATCATTGTAGAGGAACGTTGCAATAGTAAAGCTGATCTCTTCTGTTGCTTTGTGGACTTTAGAAAATATTTTGAAACTATTCCTCGAGATAATCTCTGGGAAAGACTTAAAGAGATCATGGTTCCTCCTGAACTAAGCATTCATGTGATCGGCCTCTACGAGAGTATCATTGCTAAGCTTAAGACCAACGAAGGGTGGTTTAAAGATATTAAATGCAATATTGGGATTAAGAAAGGGTGTCCCCTATCTCCTACTCTTTTTGGCATTTACATCGATAAGCTTGAGGAGTGTCTCAAAACTGCAGGTTGCAAGGGCACTGAACTTGGTGATATAATCATTACTCTTCTCCTTTATGCTGATGCTATCATTCTTCTTCAAAAGGCCATGATGACCTAGAAAAGTAGCTTAAGACTCTTCATGTCAACTACCCCAAGATGGGTATGATAGTTAATATTAACAAGCCTAAAGTCATGATCATTAAATCAAAAAACACCACCCATGGTAGTTTCTTCTATGATAACCATTGTTTATAGAAGGTTTCTTCTTACAAATATTTGGGTATTGACTTTCCTTATCATCTCAACTGCAATTATATCGTCAAAGAAATGATTATTGAAGGTTGTAAAGCTTATCATGAGCTTGAAAATAATTGTAAGTCAGTCGACCTTTGCATTTGGATTAAAAAAAGGTTCCTCTTTGAGGCTCTCATCACCTTTGGTGTCTTATACAAATGTGAAGTTTGGGGTTGCAATATATCCAGAGAGTCATGGAGAAAGATTGAGATGATTCAAAAGTAGTTCATAACCTACAACCTAAAGATCAAGGGAAATACTCCATATCCTATCCTCTTGATCGAAGTTGGCTTGTCCCCCATTGAAAGTATGACTATGTTTAAATATCTGATGTATAAGAAGAAGCTTTACAACAATGAATCCAAGAGGTTCCCAACAATTGCTTTTAATTTTAGTCAAAACCCCCACCTTTGCCTCAAGTGCGGGTGGCATAAGGATGTTGAGTATTGGCTCAACCATTGGGGGATTAAGGAGGAGATCATCATGGGAAGCAAGGATAGTGTCGAAGATACTATTACCTCAAATTTTAAGGACAAGTTATGGGATGATAAGGAGTTGGAGGGTAAAAGGAAGCTAAGATATTATAAGGAGGTGATCAACCCCATGATTGATAACCAGAATTATCTCTCTGTGTTGACCAGCACTAAGAAAAAAATGAACATCACTAGGATAATAACTAATTCTCTTGAGCTTCGAAGTGAAACCGGGCGATAGTCTACTCCCAAGGCTCCTTAGGATGAGAGAATCTGTCACATTTGCGATAATAAGAAGATGGAATATGAAAAACACTTCCTTTTATACTATCTGACTCTTACTCACATCCGCTCTCAATTCACTAACATCTATCACACTTCCAATCTTCTTGACTTATTAATCGAACCCAACTATAGCGATCTTGGAGCAATTCTTCGTCTTTTTTCTTTTTCTTTTTTTTTTTATCACAAAAATAAGACTTTGAAGAATCACAATTATATTCTTTTTCTTTTCTTGAGGTCTGGTAAATTGCATTGGTCTAGTTACATTAATCATCATATTATGTACTATTATCTATTTATTATATTATTTGATATACAATTTATATTTTTATTTATATAATTAAATTTAACGATCTTTATTTTATAATAATTAATAATTTTTATTATTAGAAAATTAACATATTACAACAACATGATTATATATGAACTTTAAGCCTTCTGGGATGATATATTTATTGATGGACTTTTCTTACTATTGAAATGATGTTAAAGAATAGAGGCCTCATCTATTTAAAAATTAAAATATTATAATATTTTTTTAAATTTGAGATGAAATATATATTTTCATTATTAAGGGTCGCACAAAATCTATGTTAAAATATCTTTGACAAAGATATATGAAATGTATTATTGAATTGAGGCTTCTATGATCCACAATAGTTGCAAGAAGAACTTCGGTGCGTCACATGAAGAAAGACCTTTGTCGATGCCTTTCAAACCAACTAGTGTGGTTCATCGTTAGGACAAGTTGAAGAAGCAGATCTAGCTTTGCATGTTAAATAGTCTGAGCAGAGCCCCCAATGGCTATCTTGACCAACAACTAATTTTGACTTTGGGACCAGAGTCAAAAAGTCATTTTTATAATATAGTTATATTTGGTGACCATTCCTTTAAAATATATAAAAACATTTATATAAATAAAATAATTTAATAGGTGCTTTTGTTAATAGTTAGGTTAAAAAGGTTTAATATAAAAATTATAAGGTTATCAGAAATATTATAAACAAATAATACATACGGGTATTTTTTTGATAATAGTTGTTAGAATTAAGAACGAGAAAATTAGTCAAAAAAAATAAAATAAATAAAAATAAAAATAAAATAAAAATAAAATAAAAAATAAAAATAAATAAAATAAATAATAAAAATATAAAAATAAAACTAAATAAATATAATTAATGAACATAACTTAGTAAAGGGAAAGTTAGTTGAAAAAATCAAAATTAATAAATAAATAAATAAAAATAAAAGTGGGAATAAAATAAAATAAATAAAAAGACATAAATATATAAAAATATAATAAGATTCACAAAGAAGGGGTCCCTTTGAGGCCTATCGTCAACACCATTGGTGGTCTGGCCTACCTTCTAGCTAAGTTCCTTTCCCTGAAACTTAAGCCCCTGGTTGACCGCACTAAGTCCTTCGTGAAAGACTCTGCATCCTTCATTAAGGAGCTTAAGGATATTAAACTTGACCTTGATGACATTCTCGCCAGTTTTGATGTGGTCTCCCTTTACACTTGCATCCCTATAAAGGAGGCCTTGGAAGTGATCTATCACCTAAGAGATCCCGATACCGCGCATCTGGTTGAGATCTGTCTCACTTCCACTTTCTTCTGTTTCGAGGGTGAGTTCTTTGAACAAACTTGTGGTGTTGCCATGGGTTCCCCCCTTTCCCCTATTGTTGTGAATCTTTTTATGGAAGATTTCGAAGCCAAAGCTTTAGCCTCGGCTCGTCTCCTTCCCAAGCTTTGGAAATGGTATGTAGATGACACTAATGTCATCTGGTCCCATGGCCAAGAGGAGTTGGATCACTTCTTCAATCACCTCAATTGTCAGTCCTCTGCCATTAAGTTCACCATGGAAAAAGAGGTCAATGGTTGCCTCCCTTTCCTGTATATTCTTATATCTAAGAATATGGACAGCTCGCTCTCCCACTCAGTATCTTCATGCTGATTCCTGTCATTTCCCTGCTCAAAAGATGGGTGTTCTTAACACCCTTGCTACTCGTGCCTTGAGGATTTCTAATAATAAGAGCTTTGATAAGGAGAGATCCCATCTCCTTAATGTATTTGTGGAGAATGGCTACAGTAGGCGCCTAGGTCAAAAGGCTTTCCTTAAAGCCTCTAAAAATGCGTTAATTAATAAAGAACCGAAGGAGCGCTGACTAGGTGTCCATCTTCCCTATGTTCAAGGAACCACAGACAAAATTACTTGGATCCTTAAGAGGTATGATATTCCCTCAACCTTTAGGCCCCTCAACCCCACTCGTAAATCCCTCCAATCGGTGAAAGATCCAGTTGACCCTAAGGACATGAAGGGTGTCTACTTGATCCCTTGTTCTTGTGGAACCCCCTATATCAGGGAAACAAGATGCACCATCTATCAGAGGATCAACAAACATACAGCTGACCTAAGACATGGGAGAACCAAGTCTTCAATGTTAGCAGAGCATGTGGAAAAGACCAAGCATCAGGTTTGTATAGAGGAGGCCAAGGTTGTGGCCAAAGTTTCTCAATTCCATCATCGTAAATTCAGGGAAGCTATTGAGATTAAAAGAAGGCCTAACAATCTCAATAGAGATGATGGCTGGAAGATCAATAGCTGTTGGATCCCTGCCCAGTCGTCTTAGTCTTTCTCGTTCTTCGCCCCGCCCCCCCCGCCCCCCCTTGTTATTCTTTTCTAGCTTTTTTTGTTCCCCCTAGAGCCTTCCTTCCTCCTAGGGTTTATTCATCTTGCTCTATGGTTTTTACTGGTCTTTTCCTGTCCCTCTCCTTTTTATTTTTTGTGTCGTTGCTTTCTATTTTTTTTATTTTTTAATTTTTTAATTTTTTATCTTTATTTATTATTATTTTTTTTTCAAGTTATTTATTTATTTAATTTTTTCTTTTAAACTAGCTTTTACTTTATAGCTATGTTTTTATTATATTTTTTATAATATTTATGTATTTTTATTTTTTTATTTTATTCCATTTTATTTTTATTTATTTATTTTTTTATTTTTTCAAGCTAATTTCCTTTACTAAGCTACGTTCTTTTATATTTATTTTGTTTTATTTTTTATATTTTTATATTTTATTTATTTATATTTTAACTCTTTTATTTAACTTTATTTTATTTTTTTGAGCTTATTTTCATGTTCTAATTCTACTAATATTATCCTAAAAATACCTATGTATATTGGTTATTATAATACTTTGTAATATTATAATTTTGATTATTACATTTTAAGTAACTATTAAAAAAGCAGTCATTAATTATTTTATTTATATAAATATTTTTATATATTTTAAAGGAATGGTCACCGAATATAACTATATTATAAAAATGAGTTTTTCACTCTAGTCCCAAATTCAAAATTAGCCGTTGGTCAAGATAGTCGTTGGAGGCTCTGCTCAGACTATTTAACATGCAAAGCTGGATCTGTTTCTTCAACTTGTCTTGACAATGAACCACACTAGTTGGTTTGAAACGCGTTGACAAAAGTCTTCCTTCATGTGATTTACGTCGAAATTCTTCTTACAAATATATGAAATGTATATAATTGACTCGATTTTTTAAAATATTTATTTAAAAACTTTGGCTCATAAAACAGTGTGATGAGAAATTTAACCCATGAAAACTAAAATCAATATAAAATATTTTACTTCGGTCAGTAAATCTTCACATAAACTTAGATTAATCAAATTGCATTTTTTTGAGATATTATATCATGTATCAGTTGACCGTTTATAACACCCGACGTTTTCCATTATTGATGTTTCTCTATGCAGTAGTCTATAATGCGACTTTTTGAAAGCTTTTCCGACGGATTTTTCCGGTCAAAATCCGGCAGCAATTCATTGGAATCCCAAGTTTGATAGCTAGTTTCTGCACAATCAATGGCTCCCAGGGGTTTTTTAGGGCACTGAATCCAAATATGCAGTTAAAAAACCATTTTAACTGCTAAAAATCAAGATTTAACCTCATTTCTTCCGCCGAATTCCGTCACCGGAATCTCCAAAAAGTCGCATTATAGACAACTCCTTTCTCTATTGCATGAAAACAATCCACGTTACTATATCATTTCAACCTCTCATTTACTACTAAATGTATTTGTAGGCCCCGTCGTAGTACACCATCATGATTACACAATAAAAAAAAAAGTTACTAATCACGTTTCAAATAAATAGAATTTTTATATATATATATATATATTATATATTATATATATATATTTTCATGTTATAATGTTTACTTTATACCATGACATTAAATAAATTTTAGGTATTCTAAAAATTTTTGATGCTGCTGAATCTGTAGAATATGAAATGAATTATTTCAACCCAATTTAAAAATACATAAAAAAAGGATAAAACAATTTAAAAACACACAGTTACTGTGTGAGCTAAGAAATGTTACAAATCTCATATATTAATTCAATTATTAACTACATTCTTATATAGTAAAACTATTACTAAAATCAACTCTGAAACAAATGTACTGACATTACAGCTAATTTACAGCACTTTGCAGCAGTGACCACCCTAACAATCTGCTGCTTTAATTTTGCAGTGAACACAAAATTTGTTGGCTACTTTGTCAGCATTTTACATAACTAATTAAGCATTATTCCCAACACTCCCCCTTAATGATTGATGAGGATTTACTATCTTATCTCGTATTGCCAAAAACTAATCTTTTGCAACTGCTTTGGTGAAGATATATGCTAGTTGATGCTGAGTATTTATATGCTTTAATTCAATATCCTTATTCTGCACCAAATCTCTAATGAAGTGATATTTCAGGTCAAAATGTTTTGTCTTGTTGTGATGAAATGGATTCTTTGCTAACTTGATGGCACTTACATTATCACAATAAATCACAGTAGGCTGAACTTGTTTTTCTCCAATTTCTTCCAAAATTTTTCTGAGCCAAAGAGCTCGTGTACCTGTTGAGGTAACTGCAACATACTCAGCTTCTGTGGATGAGAGGGCAACAATGCTTTGCTTTTTTGAGCTCCATGTAATCAAACCAGAACCAAAAGATAAAAGATTTCTAGATGTGGACTTACAGTCATCAAGACTACCTCCCCAATCTGAATCACTAAATCTAACAAGATTGAACTTTTCAGAAGAGTAGTAATGAATACCAAAATTTAGAGTGCCTTTCACATACCTTAAAATCCTCTTGGCTGCCTTCATATGTATTTCAGATGGATTTGTCATATATCTTGAAACAAGTGAAACTGAATATGTAATATCAGACATTGTGTGGGTTAGAAATATGAAGCTCCCCACAATACTTCTGTAAGTTTTCTCATCAACTAAATCAGCACCATCATCTCTACATAACACCTCTCCATGAGCACTTGGAGTAGGGGATGGATGACAATCAAGCATATCAAATTTATTTAGCATATCTTGTGCATACTTTGTCTGACAAATGAAAATCTCATCCTTTGATAAACCTCCATTCCTAGAAAATATTTCATGATGCCTAGATCTTTCATTTCAAATTCATTCAACATAGCAGTTTTGAATTTATTATTCATCTTAGAACTACTACCCATATACAATAGATCATCAACATATAAACTTATGATTAAAATATCAATACCTTCTTGTTTGTAGTAAAGGGTAGGATCATTCTTACTTCTCTGGAAGCCATTTTCCTGAAAGTATCCATCAATCCTTGCATACCACGCTCTTGGTGCTTGCTTAAGGCCATAGAAAGACTTCTTCAACTTGTAGACATTATTCTCCTTTCCTTCCACTTCAAAACCTTGTGGCTGCTCCAAATATACTTCCTCTTCTAAGTACCCACTCAAGAAGGCACTTTTCACATCCATATGATGTATGCTCCACTTTTTATGAGCTGCTAATGAAAACAACATTCTAATGGTCTCCTATCTTGCTATTGGTGCAAATGTCTCTTCATAATCAATTACATACTTCTGTGCGAATCCTTTAGCAACTAATATTGCTTTGTGTCTTTCAACACTCCCATCACTGTTAAATTTAGTCTTATAGACCCATTTGGTGCCAATCTTTTTCTTGTCATGTGGAAGCTCTGTCAGCTTCCAAGTGTCATTCCTTTGAATGGAATCCATCTCTTCTTGCATGGCTTGCATCCAAACCTCATTAGTGCATGCATCTTCAAAACATGATGGTTCAAATTCAGCCTTGGCTAATAAAGCAAAATTGACTATCTCACCTATTGGGGTTTCTTCATGTGCTTGATTTGCACTCCTCTCATAAATATCACTTAATCTTCTTACCTTCCTTGTAGAACTTGGAAAAGAAGTTGGACTTGAACTTGATGTTGAAGGAATTGATGAAGGGCTGCTTGGTGGAGTTAAGCCATTAGTTACAGAAACATTAGTTGGCTGCTCATGATCATTATCAACAATTATATCATCATTC
>APFE030332533.1:0-20517 GCA_000404065.3 Pinus taeda
TACACAACCAAATCGAAAAACAAACCCAACAAGCAAAACTCCTAGGAATTTCACCTAAAACCCTAATGCCAATGAAATTAAACCAAGGAAAGCTTTCAACAAGTCACATGCAGGTATGGACAGAGGATAACAACTACTAAATCAAAATAAAACTAATTTAAATAGTAAAATTCAAAATTTTTAAAATTTTAGCACGGTACGCAGGTTCAGAGTTTACACAGGTACGTGTATGCTCTGTGTGCAAAGTAAAAGTGCGTACAGGTACGCACTGTGATACAAACAAAAACTGTGGACTTCTCCTAAAGTAATGCAAAGAAAAAAAAAACCTAGATCCACTAAATCTACCCAAGTCCACACAAAACAAGCCAAAAACTGAAACAAAAAGGCAAGTTTCTCATGTCAAAGAAAAACGAGGAAAACAATCAAGTCCCCAGCGGAGTCGCCATTTTGTCACATGGAATGAGTCGATCTTGCGGACAAGATAGACCTTCCTAGAGTCTAAAGAATAGCTAATGACAAGAAAACCAGCTAGACACTATCTTTCTCTAAATGTGCTTTTATAAATAATGGCAAACAAGCGTGTCTAAGGCCTACCTTATGTCCAACGCAAGCTTGGGGATGCCTTCGCTCCTTTGATCCAAGTAAGTTCCTTTGTCACAAACCTGCAAACACAAACAAGGCAAACGATTAAATAGCACCTGAATAACCAGTATTATAAAACATATTTAACATGAAATTCAAGGAATCCATGAAACAAATAACATGAGATACTTGTTGAGAAAAATGAGCTTGATTGTATTAATTCAAAAGGAGAAGAACTTTACAACCTTTGCCTTGACGCTGTACAAGCTCCTCCCAGGGTCCAACAAGAAGTCTCCTCTACTTTTACAAGCTTCACTCACTCCCCAATGAAGCCAAAAAGGTATGTGATCTCTCCTCTTAAGCTCAAATAGGAAGTCTTGATTTCACCAACATTTACCCTCAAAAATGTTCATCTTCTAACCTCTCTAGCCACTAACCCAATGCCTCAATTTATAGTGCAATGGAGGGAAGTTACTAGGTCCGCCTTCAAGGGATAGAATCCTCCTTCAAAGGGATAGCTCCTCCTAACAAGCGATTAGCTCCTTCTCTTTTGGGATGCATGAACCACTTTGGAGCGAACAATCCACGTCAAAATTCCTTCTAGAAACATCTAGAATTAACCCAAAGTGAGTTTTTTAAGATAAAAATTGCACCTTTTGAATTTCACAGGGGTACGCACCCTCCCCTTTACATACAGAGTGTATAAGTACGTAGGTACTCTGAACAAAAGGTGCGTACCCACAGGCAAAAGTGAGAGAAAGTGCGGAACCTGAGTTACATTGCTTTTTGATGTCTTTCTCTCATTTCCAAAGCTTGTTTTGAAACGTTGAGGTCTGAGACTTACTTAGGAGGCTGGTATAAGTAGTGATAGACCCATACTGACGGCAAATAAAAGATGATGATATTTTTGTGTAACATTATCATCACCAAATTTTGCAAGAAATACTTCTTGAAAAGTATCCCAGTCTCTAATTGAACTTGTTGGAAGGGAAAAATACCAAGATCGACCAAATACTTGGAAAGTATAAGGAAACAGTCTGATTACAACATCTTCATGTGCGACCCCATTAAGATTCGTGGATAACATAAAATTATTTAGATTTTATTTGGTCGAGAGAGCATCATCAAGATTGTATCTTTGCAACCATTTTTTTTGTGTTTGCTGGGAGTGCATTTGGATATGCAACTAGTACAACATCAAGATTTGTCCAAGGTTGACTGGCCATAACTTGATTTGGAGACTGAGAAGATGGGAAGATTGATCTAGAAGTAATTATAGATGGTGAAGGACTTACTATTGGGTTAGTACTACTAATTGTAGTACTAATTGGGGAAGTGGATAGTTGAGAAGTCATGGATTGAGTAGAAGTGTATGGGTAAGTGAATATATGGAAATATGATGTTATCTCATTGGTATCTAACTCAGATCTTGATGAAGTAACTTTCCTATGTCGTGGAGGGATGGGGAACTCGCAAGGGATGACCCAAATCCTTTCACTTTGAAGTCTAGTCAATACACCAACTTGTTCTAATAAGGAGGTAACACTTTCTTCAGAAACTTCGGGTCACTCTGGTTTCTTGATAGAAATGGATATTTGTTCCAATTTATGTATCAAGGAATGAACTTCGAGAGACTTGGTAGTGTAATCTAGAGAGGGTGGTTTCCTTACTATTTCGGGAGACGAGGGAGATGTTTCTACAACGTCAGAATTCTGATAAGGAGATTCTGAATGAGATATAGAAGGTGTAGAAATTGTGGAGGGGTTTTGACTCTTATGAGTTCTTTTTGAATGATCTTTATGTTTATATGTCATTCACAGTCGAATTCCCTCCTTCTAGCGCAAAAATGTTGTGGCCTTAGAATTCTGTTGCCAAAACATGGGGGATAACCACCTAGTTTGGACCTTAAGACAACTCCTTTCCGTTTGGTGGCTTCAACTAAGGATAATGGGACCAATTTCCTAGTGTGGGTTTTAACATTAGAGTGGGAGGTTCATGATATAATAGATTAATGAGAATATAGATTAATTATTATGTGATGCATCTTATGAATCGATTCGTTTGCAGGTGTGGTTTTTCGAAAAACTAGGGTTTCCTGTAAATTTTTGGTTTCCTCGGCCTCCGGATTGATGGATTCTTAGAGAATCACCAGGTCTCCCAAACACACACAGGCACTCCATTTCTACACAGAAGGTCTCGGGTTCGATAGCTCAGATGAGACTGACAGCACCGCGTCCAACAACCCCAGGATCGAATCCTACAAATCCAAGAAGCCCGACGCGGATGACTGAGAGCATTTCTGCGATGATGGTCAGAGATCAAAGACCTACTCTGCAAACTTCCCATATCTGGTGATTTGGTGCACAAACGTTTCTCCTGCAGCTCAAGAAAATGAGAGCGATGCCAAGAATCCGCTCCGCCCCTTTTCTCCTACGACAAACAAGGCTGATTTTAAATTCCAAAGTAGCAGGCCAAGGATTCAGCCATGGATCTTTGTCTCCTCCTCATCCCATTTCCGTGGCTGGATTGATCCAGATCTCATCTCTGCCATTAGAAAGTAGCAAATATGCTCCTCGTTCTCACCATATATGATTGGAGAGGTTCCTCTCCTAAAATAGCCAGATCTGTCTGAAGAATCAGAGGCATTTCAGATCCAAGTCAAACTCTTGGGCAAGACGAGGATGCAATGGGTTCACGCAACAGATCTCGTGTAGGACCTTTTGCAAAATCTCGAACGCCGGCTAGGGATCCCCTCCTCTTACCTCAGATTGCTATATAAGGGTAAGCAACTTATGAATCCCCTTCCTCTCTCATTTTACAACATTCATAAGGACACTTCTATTGGGGCTTCTTTTCATTTAAGAGGTGGTTCCTTTGGGCAGACCTCCTCTGCCCCTTCTTTCTCTTACAAATATGCAGCTCGCAAAGACGTTGCCCAACCTCAGTTCTCTTCAAAGGAAGCCCAGCCAATTTCCACTCCAAATACATTTCTGGTAGACAAATCAGAGGAAATTCCCTCCATCAATTTCTCTCATCCTGAGATTGAAAATCGCTACCATATACTTGCAAAATCAGCACTCATATGCAGATTTAATGGGCTTTGGCCTTGCACAACAGATTTTTACCAATGGGTCCATTCCTCTTGGACTAAAAAATGAAAGATCTTCTTATGTTCAAAAGGATTCTTCATGGTGGTTTTTGACTTAAATGAAGACTACCAGAAGGCCTTAACGGGAGGCCCTTGGTTCTGGGGTTCGGCTGGGCTTTTTCTTGCCCCTTGGTTTCCAGACTTTGACCCTTCTACAATTGTCATCTCCAAGCTCCCCATTTGGGTCAGGCTCCCAAATATTCTAGCTCATTTATGGAATTTCTTTTTCTTCTTAGCTATTGGAAATACTTTAGGACGCTACCTGGCTACGGAAACCTCAAGAAAGGTAAGTGGTCTCTACACCTACGATAGATTGTGTGCAGAAATGGATATCAACAAAGGACTGCCGGATCAGATTAATCTCAAGTTTCGAGATTTCCACTGGACTCAGCCCTTGGATTACGTGAACAAAACCTTCCGCTGCTGCCATTGTCATCAAACGGGGCACCTCCAGAGTACATGTTCCCAGTTCATCGATAAAAAGAAGAATTTGAATCGCAAGCCAAAATCCAAGAGCTGGAATCCTTTTGAGCCTCCCCGTCCTTTGGATGATTTAGATTTTTCTAGTTCGGATGAGGAGGAATCTAAAGAAGATTTGAAGAATAATGAGGAAACTAAAGCTAATATGCAGAATGATGAGATTCCAATGGAAGCTCCCTCAGTCAGTCCTATGGTTCTCTCTGATCCTCAGATTTCTCAGAAACGTTCTCATTTATCTTCGTCCTCAGACTCTGATAAGGATATTCTGCCGCCAGTGCAGAATAGTCTACAACTTGTTATGGGTCAGGCAAACTCCACTGGGTGGGTCAAAGTGAGCAAGAAAAAGGAAAAAAATGCTGTGTGGTAGGAACTAACCCCTTGGGGTAGCTTTCTCTGCTTAGTTCTATCTTTTTGTATTCCAGTGTTTTCTATGGCCCTTTCCTTGACTGTCTCTAAGGAGCGAGGTTGATAGCCTATCACCTCCGGCTCCCTTGCTTCTCTGCTTTGCTTGTATGCAAGCTTGATTGTACTATACTTTTCTTATCTTAATAGAATTAGTCTTTGTTCAGAAAAAGAAAAAATTATTCTATGATGCAATTTTCTAACTAACTTATTCTAATAAAAAGCTGGGTATTCATTATGGTATGCGATCTACAAATATATCTGCTTAACATGTGATAATAAAGATTGATCACAATTAAATAGAGATGATAATGTATAATGATAATTTCTTTGAATAAATAGTTAGTCAAAGAAATTTATAAAATATATCACATATATGATGAGTTATATATGAAAATAACAATTTTAGCTTCGCATCATACAAAAGTGCAATTAACGCTTAACAAAAACAATAAAGCTCACACAAAATTCATGAAAGTAAAGTTTTGCCACTAATTAAATCTAAACAAAATCAACTATACAAGATAATAGTACCATAGGTGTGAAGTCCTGGTCATTTGACAAATTACATAGACCAACTTCTTTCTTCAAATCAAATTGTCTCCCAAGAATACAATAGTGCATCAACAAAGGAAAGTAGTCTGATATCTAAAAGAAACGATCATGTTCCATAATTTCACCAAAGCATTGACAAACTTACAATAGTTCATTCTTTGCAAATGTTTTTGAGATCTGGACCCTTCCCTAAATGCATGAGAAGGGTATAAATAATATTCTAACTAATGTGCTAAAATAGATTATACAAAAATTGAGGAGGTTTCAAACAACCTTCCTTCTAACTAGATAACTAAATCCAAAAATAAACAGTGGCTAAATGAACAAAACTAAGAGGATGACTTGATGTCTGCCAGCTTGTCCTTCGAATCACATATATTAGTCATCGATTGAATTTGAGGAGGTGACCCAAAATGTGTCCTGAGTTGTCCTATGAAAATCACATCGGTGAGAGGTGGCAGCATCCACTAAGTCATATGAAGGAAACAGTTGAGAGTCATAATCTGGCTATGTGGCTTGACAAGGAACTTCCAATATGAATCGTCATTGGTCTTGGTCAATTTTTTAATTTCCTCCCTTTGCATCTCTGCCTTTTCCTCCCAACTTTTATACAGAGCATTTAAATCAGGCATTTCTTTCATATTTCTTTCTTTAATCAGGTTGGTGGCAAACAGGGTCTGATTCACCGCCTTAATGATATTCCTTAAAACCCTGGCTACCCTTGTGACTGTTAGCTCATCCTATTTGATTCTCCCATCTGAATCTGTGAAGAGAATGTCTTTATGAGTTTCCTTAATATCAGGTAGATTGGCTTTCCTTCTGTCTTATGTTTCCTCCCATTCGATGAACTCAAATATTTTGGTGTTTAAATTGTTAAACTAGGTTCTCTGGTTGATTGCCTTATCTATCAGCTGGTTGCTAGTATTTAGATAGGGATTAATGTGTGACATATTTTGGATGAAATTATCTTGTTGTTTCACCACCGGGAATTTAATTCCAATGCCTCTTTAATGAACTCCTCAGTAGAGGGAACATCCTTGTATCCTTCCATGGCTTGCTGAATTTCTTGGAGTTGCATGTTTATGGCCAATATATCGGCTTCATGGCTTATTTTTAGGACCTCCATGTCTTGCTGCAATTGTGCGAGCTTCTCAACTGCTTTCCTATTTACGCTTGCTTTCTCTGCTTGGAGCTGCTGCTCGAGCTGTGCAATCCTCTCCTTTTTTTCCCTTAACAAAGTAGAGACTTCATTAGCCTTGCCCATAACGACCGATGCATATGCTCCTTAAACTACGATAGTCTATTCAAGTTCTTCGACAGATTGAAAGGAATTTCCTTCCAAAGAACGTCCATCGGTTTGTTTCCAGGTGAGAATTTGGGTGTGTCTACCATTTTCCGTTTTTTTTTGCCTTCTTACTATAGCCATGTGGAGGTATTTTAAAACACATCAAGTGGAGGTATTTTAGTCACTTTCAAAACAATTTCTGATGTGGGAAGAGCAAGGATAATGTTAGTATGTTGGGATGTTTTCGGTTGTTCCTCCATAGGCTTGGACTGCTCACTAATAGACTTGGGCTCTATATCCTTATGAACATGAAGAGGAGTTTTATATTCCACTGTTTCTTAGGTATTTGTCACTTTGGGAGTGCCTTGTAATTTTTGATTAAACTGATCCCACTCCCTGTGTAAACTATTGCCTTTGACCTCTAAATTGATTTATGTGGTCAGGGTGCTCATCACTTGTTTCTCAACTGACTTTCTACTAGACTTAGCTTTTTTATCTGCATCTTGGGGTTTCCTTGTGTCCAGTGTCTACTCATTATTTACATGAGAATCTATTCGAGAAATAGGACCTTCACTATCAACAGTGACACTTACTGTAGGCTTATCCTTGGGTTTTAACAAATGCATTGGGATCACTACGAGCCTTTCGTTTCTCAATTCTTGAAAGCTTTGAAAATATTCAGGTTTCATATTTTCCTTTGCCCATTCGAATGCTTTTTTGAAGGATTTGATAGACTGTAACAAGTCTTCAAAATAGTTATCCTCATGGTTGTATTGCTTGAGATTTACTGTAGTAGTGACATCATATTCCACTTTGTTTGGATCAAATTGCCTCTTAGGTAATGTATGAAACCTGAGGGCTTCCATATGTGCTGACTCTTTAGTAGCATGAACAAAATTTGCTAAAGCAAAAGAACCCCACTTGAGAGGGAAAGAGAGCCATAATGACTTCTAGCAGTCTTTGAGAACTTTAGTTAGGCCTTTTCCCATAGTCTTGTAGAAAATCTCTCTTGCTAATAGTTTATGAGAAACATATCAAGGAAGGACATGTGGATCAACTCTGTTACCAAAAACCTTAATGTAGTTGAACCATCCTTCAATGTAATATTTTTATACAGTAAACAAGTCTGTTGTGGCTTCATTGGAAAACCTTAGGGCTTTCTTATTGAAAATTATTTGATGTAGGGGAAACACAACAACATGAAATAAATTATAAAAGTGAGGTATATAATTGACTAAGATGGATTGGGTAAGGGTTCTGTAAGCTCCATTTCCAACCCATGGTTGGAAATGTCATGCAAAAACATATAGCATCCATAATGTAGGCACTAAAATGTAACGGAGAGAGGTTATTTGGAGAGGAGGATCTCTTCTGTCGATATTTGGTAATGGTGGTGGCTAGGTTATCAGATAGGATGGAGGGCAAATTCATGATGTGGGAATTAACACAGGTATCAATTAGAGGAACCATTCTATGGAAAACTTAGTATTATTGGGTAACCCATATAATCTACATAACATAGATGCTACATCATTGTAGGGGTTTTCCAGAGAGGCTATAACATACATACCTGATTTTTCATATTTCAATTTGTTGTCCAACACTCTACAAAACTAAATCAGCTTGAAGGGGTCTGGGTTCATCTTTGTGAAGTTTTCCACAAATTGGTTGTCGTAGATATCATGAGGGTTAGATATGTGGTACGTTTTCTTCAAGTCCTCTGCTCTAAATGATCTTGTGAGCTCCATTCTTGAATTCTTGAATTGCCTATCTTAAATGATAAGGTCTTTGATCACCCACCTAATCATTTCTGTGTATGGAAGGATTTTAGCTCTTGCTCCTATCCTATGAAGGAAAGAATTGGAAGCATCTCTGAATTGAAGTCTTGAAGGCCTTGTTGAGTTAGTTGTTTCTCTCATGACAATGATTTTAGGATGTTCGTCCTCAAGCTTATTGTATATGACATCCCAAGTTGTTGCGCCTCCAGTAGCGTCGCAAACTGTATCAGAGAAAATAGGAGCCATCTCTGTAAACTCGAATTCAACAATGGTTTGCTTGCTCTATTTCTACATCACCTTCCTCAGTGACATGCCTTTTGTAGCTTGCCTAGAATAGACAAGATACCTTAGTGCATATGATATCAGGTAATTAAGACTGAAATCTTCTCTCAAATGACTTTGGATCGTGAGAAAGGTTCAATGAGATACTCGATCTTAACTACCCATAACTTGGAAAATGATTATCTTTCCTCGGGCACTAAATATTTATTAGCATGTCAGTTCATTCATTTTGATATTTGAAACGTGAATTATTTCACATGTTTTACCACTCATAATCATACATTAGAATCTTTAAAGGATACAATATAGCGCTACAAGATGCATAAAGCGAAATGACTGTGAATATCACAATATCACATTTCACAAATTGCTAATGGACATTCTAATGGCATTGCTAAATTTCTTGTGAAGTTTGCAAAGTGCGAAATGTGATTCGCGAAATTACAAAGTTTTATTGATCAAGATATCACAGTGGGAGATTTGATCACAGATTGTGATTTTTTGAAGGTGTTTTAATATAGTCACATGGAAAAGTCTAATTTGCAATTTGCGATGCAGATTTCATCATTAGTTCATTTTGCAAGGTTTTGCTATGTATTTTCTTAGAGTTAGGCATTATTATCCTAAGCCTAAAAATTTATAAGGGTCCTCATATATAGCTCTAACCTTAGCTATTGTTCTTTAAATATGGGGGGGTTGTTTCGTAGTACAACAAGGAGGGGGCTTAGTTTCTCCAGGCATACTATTGTATAAATTATTGAATCTTTTTATCAATTCACCTACTTTCTCTTCAGGCTTCCTTTTAATGACATTTAGATTTTATTAGAAAATAGTCTAGATATTTCTTCTCTCCCCACCTCTACGTAAACACATTTTCCAATTCTTCCCATTTATTAATTGAATTTGCAGCAAGGGTTTTGAACCACTTCATAACCTCTCCATCCAATGACTAGGAAAATAATGTCATCACCACATCTAGAAATTCCACATTCAAATTTTTCGTCAAATGCACAAAATGTGGTAATATATTCTCTGCAGTTACACCATCTTCCCCTGTGAAACGAGGTATCAATTTAAGGTAATCCTGAGGCATTGGATTCATAGGTAGAGGGAGATTGAAGGGAGCATATGTATTCGATCGAAAAGCGGGAATACCCATATTTAATATAAATTAACCGTAGAAGGGTTACCTTCTTGAAAGACAAATGATTTTGGAGGAAAAGATGAAATGGGAACTGCTTGATTTACAATGGAAATATTTGAACTTGTAGATGAAGGGTCAAATGTTTTGATTTCGTAAAACTTAGGGAAATAAAATGAAGATGGATCCAAAGATTTTTCCTCTAAATTTGGTTCATAAAATGGTGTCTGAGAAGCGGTAAGAACTTCTTCAGAAAATCAAAATTCCTTATTACTTCTTTAGAGTGAAAGATAGAAATGTGTTTTGTACAACTAGTACCAGGAGTAGATAAAGTGGGATATGGGGTTATTAGTGAATTTTGGTTTCCGAACTCTCCTAGAAACCAACTTTTCTAGATCTAAAAGAGTAGGAGTTCTCTGGTCTAAGGTGTATGACACCGTGTCTGGTCATTTTGGAGCTAGGTTTCTAATTCTTTATGAGAATATCAGCATAACAACTTTCCTCGCTCATCAATCGAAGAAATGATCTTAGAAAACCTAGGGAAAACTAAATTCATATTTCCAATTCTCTGCAGCGGAACCAAAAAATGTTATACCTTAGGAGACAATTCATGGCTGAATAGAAATTAGTACACAAGACATTCATTAAGGTTTACAGCTTAATTATTTGTTTGTATCAGCATTTTACAAACCTCGGGATATTAACTTTTAAACCCTTTAACCTTCAATACATGGAACATAACTTTAAATGGCCTTTAATTGTTGGATACAAATAGATTGAAATTTGTGAGAAGTGTTGGTGAAAACTTTTGAATAAAAGGTTGTCTCTATAAAATATTTTATCATAAACCTAGAAGGAAGTGTGTTTGATGAGAAATGGAAAATTTGAAAGAAGAGAATCGTTTTTGAGAATTTTTTTTAACCTCTAAATTTACTAAAAATTATAACATTTAACTGTAAATAAAGAACATAATACTTGAATTCTTTCAATGAAGAAATAAATATATAATATTGCACAAGGAAAACAAATCAAACCCAACAATTTATGGAATCACTAAAAGCTTTATCCATCACTAAAGTCAATATCAAAGTACAAAATTAGTCCTCTATGAGGTATTGCAAAAATATGGAACCATTTTTTCATCTTGTTGAAGTACATTTATATAAACTTTTCAAATAGACAGTTATCAGAACCGTCAACCTCCTAACTACCTAACTATTTGAACATTACATTGAAACATAAAAATTACATGTCTTGAAAATATAACAACTTATAAAAGTAAACATTTCATCTCAAATCAATCTTAGATCGTGGAGTAGTAGAGGGTTCTTCTTCTGTAGCAGCATCTTGTGGCAACACCCATTCCCTAGTTTTCCTCCAGATTTATGTACTTGTACTTGGGGAATTTATAAACTTAACATGTGCTATCCTAAAGTTTATGATTATGCCTTATGTAGGATTCGCAATAAATAGAGTCTTCATTATCCAACCAAGTTGAAAATATTTATGAGGATAATTGACATTCATATCTGCCTTTAAGACTACAGTCTTTTCATATGTATAGTTGATTTTAATTTTTGCTTCTCCTAGTAATGTTTCATAGAGTTCCGAGGATAAAAATATGTTTTGTTGATCCCAATAGGATGGAAAACCTGCCCTTGTTCTTTTATCAAAATTCATATCAAAACTCATCAATTCTTCCTTAATTTCCACCAATTTCTTCTCTGTTTCTTTTCTACTAGCATTTTTCAATATCATTTTGTTTATCTCCATCACATGCTTTGTCTTGTCTTCTATTCCAAACTCCTTAATTTCATGTGTAGACTTTGAGTTTAATAAGTCAATCAATTTCTTAGCAAGATGGGCTCTATTATGCAACTTTTGTTTATGACTGAGGATGAATTATTCTAAGTCCCTGACAATAATCTTCTCCTCTTCAATGATAACTAGGAATTACCATACATTCTTTATAGTATTAATTATTTCATTTCACAATATTTCTATTGCTTCTACTATAGACATATTTCCTTTCACTTTTTCCTTTAATTATTTAATTTCTTGCTGAGCTACCTGGAAATCCATTCTTTATTTTTCTGTAGCCTCCTTGATCATAAACAAATCATTCTTAGTTTCTTTTATGATTTTCATAGCATTTTTGAGAAATGTTTGCTTGTTCTTTAAGTCATTCTCAACAATGTGCAACTTAGTCCTAACCTGTGTTAGCTTCTCAGTAGGGTCATCTGAATCTGTTCCCACCAGAATTTCACATACATGTGAATCAATCTTTTATTGTAATGAAAGATTCATTTCTTTAAACTTCATTATTTCCTCATCCCTTTGTAGAAGCTCTTGGACCATTAATTCTTTCTCTTTCTCAAACCATAATACCTCTAAAACCATGTGATGCTCTACTGAGGGCAAATTCAACTTATTCTCTAGTGCTTGAATCTTTATCTCAGTACTCTGCAGTAAATTCTGAACTACAAACCTATCTACCATATTTACAATAATCTTAACAATTATCGTTTTCAGCTCTTCAATTTGGGTATCAAGAGATTTGGAGTTTGATTTCTCTAACTTCAACTCGTTTACCACATTCTCTAAGATATTTTCAGCTTTAGAAGCAGCTGAAGTAGATTTATATAAATCATGAAAAATTATTGTCGAGTTTGCATATGTAAATTAATCTTATAAGGTAATGTAATCCTCTTTACATCCATTATTAAATTAACAGTCTTAAACCATGCTAGAGATGCTACTTTCATTGTTGATGGATGAGAGAGAGAAAATTTTAGTTGAATTTTCTCTAAATCCATAGCTAATAGAAACCGTGTTTGATATTTGGAAGATGCTTGAGCTATTGATTGTGATTCCATTTTTTCTCTAATTTTCTTGTTTCTTTCTATTGTAGGGAAAACAAAACATCCCACATTATTGACTTATTGAATCAAATAATGGGGACCCTTTCTATAAATTTTTGGCTAAGCATCTTTTATAATTTTCATTTAAGTTAATTGTCTTACAATTTTTTTATTTTTTCATTTTTCGTCGGATTTCCATTGAAATTGTTTCATTGAAGTTGACCTTTCACAAGATATCCATTGATACTTGTTTCAACTCATTTGGTCAATCGGTTTGTAAATGGAACTCCTTTGAAGTTTGATCATTTTCTCGCCTAGACTAAAAATATAAATAAATGTATAAAATTCCAATTTTTTCATAGCTAATTAAGTTCAATAGTAATTCATTATAAATATTAACTCTTATTTAGTTTTTACTAATATTCTTTCTTTTTCCACTAACTCTCCTACAAAATGACCCAGCGAAGTTGTACAACGGATGAGAACACGTTTCCAGATCTTGGTAATTTACTCCAATTTTTTATTATAAAAAAAATTGCCAACCTCAGAACCCTAAAATTGCAAAAAGGTTGAAGTCCAATTTGTAGGACCATTAATTCATTTGGGCCCCACTTTACCTCCCTTCTCCTCCTAAATAAATTTGCGATAAAAAATTGTGATTGCGAAATAGAAATATCGCGATTTCCCATATCGCAATATCACCAAGCACGTCGATTAATCGATATGTGATTTTGTGATTGGGTTTTATGCGATATGCGATGGTTAAGAAACTTTTTAATATAATTTTTGGTTCACTTCTTATGCCTTTAAGTCCACCTCACTCACCCTCACGTCACCCCACCTCACACGCCACTCACCTCCATCATCACTTATATATAATGGTTGGTTTCAATAGCTTGTTAAATGAATATTGGTTCATTCTAATGTTTTTATAACTATATAATGATTGATGTCAATGGTTTGTCTAAAATATTAAAATATAATATAATATAGTTATAATCATATTATAATTTTTAATATAATTCCAATTATCATATAAATTATATAATAAAATTGTAATTATTAATTTTTTGTTAATCTTGTCTAAATGAAATTGTATATAAATTATAATATTAAATTACAATTAATTAGTATTAATTAATATTAACATTCTAAGTTGGGACTAGAATTTAATTAAAAATTCTAATTTTTAGCCGACACAACATAAATTCCAAAATTCTAGAAATTTTAATATACCAACTTCAGAAACTCCTAAATGGTGTTTTACTTGGCCAAATGAGGCCCAAGATGGCCCATTGGAAAGATAAAATTGTTGAGAATATTTGTGGAGTGGATTCATTTCCAGAATTGATCATCTATTGGGTATAATATCCAACAGAAGATCAGGCTTTGAATTTTAAACAAAATCAATTTTCTGAGTTTGATTTTCTGCGTTCTTATTTGCCCATGACTTCTTATGAATGTAGACTCATTCGTCAATAATATCCTTGGATAATTTAATCATCATAGACATCAATACAAATCTCATATTTCCTTTTTAATTATTTATTTAATTGAATTTGATTGGATTTCTTTTAGTTCCAGATTTAGCATTTTGATTTTAGTTTTGTCTTTTAATTTTGTTTTGATTTCTTTTGCAGGAAAACAGTTGAAGAGATGAACATAAAAGAATCTCAATTAGTGAGACGGATCCAACAATACAAGAATTAAATTCTGAGGTAATGAAAATTGATTAAACATATTTCTTCTTCAACAAGCTTTCCTATTTTAAATTCCTTTGTAAAAATATTACAAATAACATATTGCAGAATGTAATAAGGGCTTCACTCCTTTGCAATTATAGAATTCTAAAAGCACTTTTGTAATAGGGATTTAGAGTTGTAGGTTAGAGGAGTGAAAATCTCAGATCTAGGGATTATTGAGGATTTTTATTTTGAGTTCTGAGTTATGTATGAATGGCAGAGTTTGCACTATTGTGGCTCGTGTTTTCAAAGCAAAATTTCAAGTATCGTAAAGGACTATTAGTGACTAGAGCTCAGGAAATAGATTCAATGAATTGGTATTTATAATACTATTATTTTAAATGATGGTTTCATTTTATGATGACAGGAATGTGTCAATTTACTTTCATATTTGTGCACTTTTGTCGGTATGGGTAATTTGTCTCTATTTTATGTTATTATTTATCTCTGCTTTTATAGGCTAAATTATAATTTTCGAGTAACTATTTACTTAGGAACCTGTCTTTTAATAATGGTTTAATAAATAGTGATATGTTGTGAAATTGTTCTGCATATTATTGTTTAATTATTCAAGTTACAAATTAAATGATCAAAATCATTCTACGAACTTCTTCCTGAGTGTTGTTGGTTGATTATTTCGGTTAAGAGGTTCCTAAATAAGATGTGTTTCATGTACATAATTTCATTTAATTGAATTACTTCATTAGCTTGATATTCATTATAAGCCAAACATATTTAGATCCCAATACTTTAAATATCTTTCTCTCGGTTGGGTTAGATCTATATTTGCCCAATTGAGATAGGATTAGGATTACTTCCATCGCTTACATTATAGAATAAGTTTTCCTTTAGATTAACTTCTACATTCTTTGAAGTCCTCTTCCCAAGGAGGAAAAACTTTAGTTGTGGCTTGGCTGAGCCCCAAATCAACTTAAGGATCACTTTCTTGCCTGATCAGCAAGAGGGTTGATCTGATGTCACTTCTCCATTGGTGAATCAAAGTCATATTTTAAAGCCATTGGAGATTGAGAGAAGGTGATTGGACCTAGTTGAACTAGTCGGAACCACCATTCCAAATAGAAAAGGAGTTGTTTTAAGGTACGAACCGGGTGGTGATCCCCCTTGTTGTTGCAGTGAATTTTGAGGCTTCAACATTTTGGCGCTATAAGAAGGGCCTAAAACTTGTTGTGTAAGTAGAGTCTTTTTATTCTAACATATTGTTATTTATCACGATGAATCCTCTTAAACTTCCAATTTGGAGTTGTATCCATGGACAGGCATCTTCCAATACTCCACCTGAAGTGGTAAGACTCTTGTCTCAAGTAAAATTAATGGTAAGAGAAATTCTTCTGCCTTTAATCATGCATTTCAATTTATTCAGCAATTTTTTAATTATCATTTTTAAGGAATTGATGAAGAAATTTTATGCATAATCTTTGCTCTCACTTTCACGTCAAAATCGAGAAATTGGTGTCGAACTCCTCCAGTTGCCTCAATTCACAGTTGGGATCAATTTGTTAGAACGTTCCTTTGGAAATTTGATGACTATAACTATGAACATGTATGTGATAATTTTAAAGATTTACAAAGATTCAAAAATGAATATTTGATTGATTTTACCATCAAGTTTCGCTTAAAATGTTTGAAATTTAAAATTGAAGAAAAACCTACGGATGAGGAATTATTAGATTGTTATGAACATATTTTCTATCTTCCTGCCATTCATAATCCATGTGAAAGTATTTTAAGCTTTGCTGAAACTCCTTCCAATTATATTAACACAATTCAGAATTATGACATGAAGATGCAAAAAAATGACATTGAAGTGGCCTCCATTATGTATGATCAATTTCTTCATTTAGTGTGCACTTCTTATAGTATTGATATTAATCAAGTTGCACCTTCATATGTAAGTCAATCTCAAACACAATGCTTGGAGAATTTTACTATTCAAGTGCAAGAACATACTAGCAATAATCTTGAAGAAGATACCGCTCTGAAATCTAAATATCGGTATGCATTAAATTCAGAAAATTAGAACATAAATTAGCAACTGCAACCAACGATCAAAGCTTCTAATAATACATAGCTTGCTGTACAAATTTCTGAATTCTTTTCCGATGAGTGAATGCCAAATTCAGGAAAATAAAACAACATTCTTCAAGAAAGCTCAAGTACACAAATGAATGAACTCAAATCTGAAATTTACAATGAATAGAATGAACAAGATTTCTCAAATAGAAATGTTTTTAAATCCATTGCTTCTGATTCGCATTTTTCCCTTTATCCTGATATTTTTCTGATCACAATTTATCCCCTCTTGATATTAATGATATTTCAGAAAATAGAGAGGTTGATCTTAATGAATTGATAGTTAGTTTTTATCAAGATAGAGAATTATGTATTAATCAGTCTTCTGGCATTAATCAACATGTGCTTTATATTCCTTCATGTTTTGATACATTGGATGAGATTGAAAGGAATTCCAATGAATGTCGTGAGGTCATTTATGATAGCTACTTTGACATTGAGGATATAGTATTTGTCATCTTCACAATTAGATCCTCATAATAAAAGTCAAATTGAATGTGAAAATGAAGAGCACTCAAATTCAGAAATTTTTTCAAATGGTTCTCATTTTCAAACAATTAGTCATACTCATGATTTCATCATTCGAGAAAACATTCCAATCTATGATTTATATCATGATCAAGATCTCATTCCTATTCATAGTCATGATTCTCTTTCTAATTCACAAGTTGGTATTAGAAATCATTCGAATTCTATTATTCTGACTAAGGCTTGTGAACAGGAAATTATTTTAAATCAATCTCAATTGTGTTGTAACAATAATTGTAACATTAGTGTAAACTCTGATTTGTTTTCATTATTTTTCCTTCATTTATTTTGTTTAAATTCAGATTTATTTTCTGTTTTTCATTTTTGATTTTTTAATTTGTGCTGGAATACTAAGCAACTCAGTATTTGTTATGAAACTAGCTCACAAAAAGATAGAAAAGGTAGATGAATGCCTTAGAAATAAGCCTCTTCAAGGGAGAAACCTCCTTTACATTACACAAATGAACAATTCTTGGATGATACAAATGAAAAGACCTCCTTTCTATATATAGGAGTCTAAGGGGTCATAATATAATTAGAGCCGACATAACAATAATAATGTAAGGGACAAATAATAACAATAGTGGGCTTCTATGGGGCACAATAGTAACAATATGGGGACTACATGGGCACATCAATATAATAAGGGAGGTTGTACTAATAACAATAAGGGGTTACACTAGTACTACAGGGACCTAACATGCCCCTCTCCTTCAAAAATTGTTGTCCTCGATGCTTGAGTAGTTCTTGATGCTTCTGTATAAATTCTTATCCTCCCATGTAGAATGTTCAGTGGGTAAGTTCTTCCACTTGATGAGATACTCTGAAATTGATCTATTTCGTAGCTTTCGATTTCTCGGTTCTGTGACTGCTTCAAGTTTCAATATGATTTTTCCTGCCTTGTCAAGTTCTCGCAATACTGTTTGAACTGGGACCTTTTGCAACTTTTGAATGAGTTCCCACTCCTTTGCGCATAAAAATATATGGAAGGCCTAATGTTTGGAGGAACACTTCGTGGAATCAAATGAATAACATGATCATGATCACGAATATGTGGGAGGCCTTTGGGAGTCTTAAATACCTTGGAATGATTGCCCAAAATGTTTTGGAGATCTGGAGTAATACATTATTTCAATGTGGGATCCTCTAGTGAACATAATTGTGCAATTACACCCAGTTGTTCTTTATTTAGAAGCTTTGTCATGTTGTTAGAGTGATTATCTTTCTAGATTCTCCTTCGATACTCCTCAATTCAGCTTCCTTTCCTTCCCAAAAAAATTTCAAGAAAAATTCTTGAAAATTAAAAGCTATTGTACCCAAAGATTGTAGCCATTGTCGTCCTAGTAAAACATTAGCACCACCCATTGGAATGGAAAGCATTGCACTATTAAATACATATTCTGTCATGGATAGAATGATCTTATGGCACTTTCCAGAGCAATTAATGGTTCCTCCACTTGCAACTATCACTTGACACTCCGGTGTTGGATATAGGAAGCAATTCAATTCCTTGGCTATCTTACAACCAATAAAATTATGGGTATTGCCCGAATCAATAAACACTCTTACCTTTTTCTTCTTGATATGTCGTTCTATCTTCATAGTTTGAGGAGTGGTAATTTCTTCCAATGGATTATAAGATATGGTCGGATTGATTTCTTGAGACTCAATGTGATCTTTCATTTCTTGAACATTTTTCTTCTTGATATGTCCTTCTATATTGATCATTTGAGGAGCGGTAATCCTGTCTAATGCATTACAAGATATGGTTGGATTTATTTCTTCTTTCTCAATGTGATATTTCACTTCTTTAACCTTTTTCTTCTTGATATGTCCTTCTATCTTAAGAGTTTTAGGAGAGGTAATTATTTCTAATGCTTTACAAGATATGATCGGATTCATTTCTTCTTTCTCTGGGGTTGGTTCATGGTGTGTATACTCTTCTTTTGACGTTTCTTGATTCTTTTCTTCCTCCTCTCCATAATCAATGTAAAATAATTTCTTCTCAGCATACTTCTGACCTTTAATGTATTTGTTATCACAATTGTAACAAAGCCCTTTTTCTATTTTTTCTTTCAATTGTTGTGGTGTAACCCTTGTAGGTTGTGTAAGGCTAGTAGAAACTGTTGACAATAATACTGAGAGGGGGGGTGAATCAGTATTACCTAATTCTTTTGCCAAACCTTTCTTATTTATACTTTGAATTATTTTTGCATACCAATACCATAAATAATGAGCATGAACAAGAAAAGCAGACAGTCACATCAAAGAACACCAAATATAAGGTGGAAACACAATGTGGGTGAAAACCACCTGCTACAATATGTCTCTATCTTCTTTCAAATTAGAAACTTCTTTTACAATGGTTTTGTACTGGTGCAGTCCTTTACCAGTACGCAGGCTGCAACCTGCAGAGAGCTACAACTCTCTCTCGTTTTCCAGTTTCTCCTGGAAGGGAGCTACAACCCCCTACTTCTTTTCTTACAAGGACCACTTTTCATAAATTTTCAAACTGGATCCATAAGCATCAAATGATCATCAAGTATAAGAGAATCACCCAATCAACTGTAGTAACCAGATCAATAATAATAGGACCAAACCCAAAACACAACAATGATAAACAAGGATTTTAAGAGAAGTAAGCACCCTGCTCAACTGCTCGCCTGCATACTGGTACTCACCCTGCTCAACTGCTTGCCTGCATACTAGTACTCACCCTGCTCAACTGCTTGTCTGCATACAATACGCACCCTGCTCAACTGCTAGCCTGCGTACGTACGAACTTTGCTCAACTGCTAGCCTGCGTACCTCGCTCTGAGTCCACTGAACTGCCTGCGGTCATCCACACCTGAAACCCTTCTGTACCTGCATACCGGCGCACCTGAAACCCTTCTGTGCCTGCGTACCGGCGCACTTGAAACCCTTCTGTGCCTGCGTACCAGCGCACCTGAAACTCTTCGCTCCTGCGTATGTACGCACTTTTCGCTCACTGTACATGCATACCTTCGGGCATATATGATTTCAAGACTTCAGAAAGAACCCAGACAGTCAGATCTACAGATCTAAACATGCGCCGAAGAGATCTTATTCCATCAGTAGATTCGCCTTATTTAGATCTAGACTAGATCTAACCCTCATAAGATATTCAACCAAAACATGCTTAAGCCAAATGATCTCCTTTGCTTTATATAGGCAAGCTCTTCCACAAATCAAGGATCATGGGGCTCAATAATAATAATAAAATAAACAATACCACAGGCCAAAACCATGATAACACAATACCGACGGCTAAATACCATGAGAAAACCCCATGTGTGGGCGCTTAACTGCCTTGAAGTGTGGGCACTGGGGGTACGCACCCAATGAATGGGTATCCTGCGGGTATGTACGCACTTTATATAAAACATGCCTGCGTGTACGCACCTTTTGAACGGTGTGCCTGCGTACTCCTTATTTTCTTCAATATTTGAGAGTTGTTCATCAATGTTTGCTATTGACCTGTTGTACAGTGATCCATCACATGTATGGGTTGCCATCAAGGACAACACTTTAGCCATAATGCCAACAAACTCCCCCTTTGGACTTGATGGCAACCTCAAAACTTCAGCTTCATTCTCCCCCTTTGACATCAAGGGCAAAGGG